>CABFWO010000535.1:240323-250971 GCA_902155825.1 Timema genevievae | reverse complement strand
CCCCCCCCCCCTCTATCATAATTTTTAATTTTTTTTTACAATTTGATGAGTTATATTATTTTAATCGTTTGATTATTTTTAACCTACTTTGGTGGCCGCATGGTCTAAGGCGCTACTCTTACAGTAGACTAGACGGCCCATGACGGGGAGATCGATGTTTGAATCCCAGTCGGGTGTACTGAGGGTTGTTTTCCAAAAATGATTTACCACCCTCCTTTCATGACAATGCAGATGCACTTGCTATAGATATGACCTTCATTTCTTAAAACATTAGCGTAATTGGTACCAAAGCATGCATACAACCCACATGGGTAACAAGACGTGGTGATAAATTAATTTTAGACACAAGAATTGGTAACAAAGTGAGTTATCTGAAATTTTAGAGTACTTTAATTATTGCAGTAAGAATAGGTGTAGCACATCATAAGCAAACAAAATGAAGTCAAATTTTTTAATAAATACATTTATTTTCTGATAATTTTTTTAAAATATTATGTTTCGCTATCAACAATGATAAATATCCATACTTAAGATGGGTTCTGACTTACCACCCCACCTTCCCTCAACCCCCGCGTAAGAAAACTTATGAAAATACTAAGCAACCCTTTCCCCCACAAAATACTCACATAATTTTTGAACGGCCTCTTATTAAATTGGCTCAGCATTGAAAATTTGAACTTTCTTGGATTATTTTTTTATTTCTTTATAATACCATAGACTGCGTGACCATCAGTGTGGCAAAAGAGTAAATAGTAACACAAGCATGTGCATCGGCTTAGATTGAACTAGAATCCCTTCACTTTGAGGTCAGTCTTGCTACTACAGTTCCACTATTGATATTTGATCAAGCGGACTTACAAAAAATAAACTCGATCTGACATGAGATTTATGAAAATTGTGCCTCACTTGTTCATTGATATAGTCAAATGGGGAAACCAAATCTCAATATATATTTATGTTCTGCTGTCGTTAAACTTAAATAAGATATGGTGCATTGCAGATTCCTCGTTTCACCCCCTTTAAAAATATATATATTCTTCCAATACTTGTAGTAAAATCCTCCCCTTCCTACCTCAAACCCACCCCTCTACCTTCAACCCAACCTAAGTATTCACACCGAAAAAAAAAACTTGGAGCAAGAGTTGGTGGAGTAACGCAGATTGTCACGCAAGACTTTGAAAATTACTTCAGAACGCTTTATTGCGCTTCCCCTACTTAATCTATCTATACTTCCATCCCTCCATTTCACCCCTTTCTCCTGCCTCCATATCTCTTAACTTTTCTAGAGATTTTTTTTTATTTTCTATTTCTTCACACTTTTCTTTTAAGAGGTATGAATGTATAGTAGGTACAGTGTAGTTACTAACCTATGACGTAAGCCACTGAACACGGAATTAATATTATGTTATAATAAATAATAAGTTTAAATGCATAATTGGTTGATTTCCAAACTTGCGTTCGTAGAGCAGTTTTTTTTACAGCTTCTTGTATAAAATCGTGAAATTATGATAGAAAAACTATTATAGTTATTTTAAATACCGTATGGCGTCAACAATTCGGTCGAATTGGTGAATGACCAAATTAAGACTATAGAGTTGTCCGGATTTTAGAAAATACAGTAGCTATACCAAGAATAAAAAATAAGCATAGACGTGATACTTACATAAACGCTGTTTAAAGGTAGAAATATTTTCACTTCATTCGAACTACAAACTTACACATTGTTTTTTTATTTGCTAAGTATCACAAATTCTGAAAGAATAAACACGCCTAAAATCTAGCGAAGTAGGTCTCCAATTTATTTTAAAGGGTTGAAGTGCGTTTTTCAGGGGTCATGTCTCTGAAATTAATACCACTTTGGTTATTTTTAATAAATAGTGTTTTTTTTCTTGGCGATCCGGATTTTTACGTCCGAATTATCGACGCTCTACTTACTGTACAAAAAAAAAAAGAATTACAATTTTATTAAATGTAAAAAACTTATTTTTCTTTCCCAAATTCTCACCGTATTCAAGTGACGAATGGATAAAACCCCACTTTGATGCTACTTATGGTTAGAGATTAGTCTTTATTATGTTTGTTGACGGGGTTTTAACGTCACCTCAGATACGAGGGATACCTACTCCTTCAGCTATGATGTTCACGCAGTATACGTTGAGACTCAGTCTGTCCAAACTTAAGGAAACATTTACCTTATTTAAAAAGAAAGTTTTATATCAAAATTTTGTCTTGGTTTATTTTTGTTTTAGCTTTGGTAATTAAGTCGTAGGCAAGTTTTGATTTGAAGGGCTCGGTAAAAAGAGGAAATAGGTTATGATGAGATTAATGACTCCATATTGTACAGGTATTTGGAAGGAGGTGCTAAGATTAAGCGGGATATTTTTGGCTCTCTCATCTTTTAAAGTTAGTTTAGAATTATTATTTTATAGCTTGGTTAGAAAGTTAATGGCGAAGTAAGGCGTTCGGAAGTGAAGACTAAATCCCTAAAACAAAGTGTTTCTAATAGTTAAGAAGTAATTAGTAATTATATTTAATTTAGTAGGCTGAATGTGAAATAAGCAGGAAATTAATGCTCAAGACAAAATTGTTAGTAATTGTTAGTATTCTCATATCTAAGGGGCCTTACATACTGTTCATTCTGTTTTGATAAAAAATATATATAAATTTAAAACTAAAGATCAGCATCAGTGGTCAAGCAGACTAGTTTTCAGATTCGTCTGGTTTGATTTATTGGTAAAGGTGTGTATAGAATTGAAAGGAGGGGTGGATTCGAGTCATAAACCACGACCAAGTTTAGGTTCTACCAAGGGCTGTTTTTCATAAATGGTTTCCCACTTACCTTACATGAAATTGAGGCTACACTTCCTATAAATTCCACCTTTCTCACCCCTACCTAGCCCATTAGCTTAACTATACAGGATCGCTAGTAAAACTCGAGAGAAATAATTAAACAGTAGAAACACGTGTGTAAAATAAATGCTACGGTGCACCGAACAGTCTCTCTCTCTCTTTTATCTAAAAATAAAAACATTTGATAAAAAAAACTCGTAAGATTTGTACAACAAGATAATGTACATTGTTTCATAAACATTCCTATAAAGAGCATAAATGAAATAATATTCAAGGATACAGATACATTGAGTAAAAAAAATTATAGGAATATCTCTGTCAACCAAAAAGCATAACAATTAATTTCACATTTCGAATACCTTGATTAAAATATATATAATTATATAGAGATTTCTTGTACCTCATAAATATTTTTTTATATAAAATCATATTTCAAATAAAATGTTTTTAATTTTAATAACGCTACAACATTAGAATGATAAATTATTTTATATCTCAAATAGTTGCGGATATATAATCAAAATAGAAAATTTCTGATCAGTTAAAGTACTTTCATGGATATTTTAATGGGAAAGTGAAAGCTGCCGTTCTGTTTGCAAAGTTAATCAGAGCTTGGATACAAAATTTAATCAAAATCATTAGAGCGTATTTTGAGAACATCTTTTTTTCCTATCTTTGCCTTTCAGCTAACTACCGTTAATTTTAAAGATGGATATAAATTTCCAAAAACTTGTCGGGGAAACCTTGTGAAACCTCTAGATACCAACAAGTCTTAGGGTTCAGCCAGACTGACAAGCGTGCGAGCGAGCGAGCGCATGATTAGCAGATAGCTCACGATAGTTGTTGACGAGGAGGCAAAGGTTCGAATCTTGGCTCAGTGAAGTGAGGGTGCTTTTTGATAAGTGATTTATTGTTGTGGTTTTCCCTTCCTCTATCCGTGCTAATGGCGATTCTTATTTGTAAAGGCCCACTTTGATTATAATATTGAAGTATTTTAACATATAAGTTTTACACATATATATATACCTATCACACACACACATATATATATACCTATCACACACACACATATATATATATATATATACACATACACACACACGTGATAGGTATGGTTTATGATCTTACCAATTAAACTGGCCGCTAGTAATAGCAAGTATGCTAAACCTATTTATAATCATAAAAAAAAGTCAAATATCATGTCAAATTGAGAAGTTCTCCTAGCGCTGACTGAACCAACATACAATAATATTGCCTAGCGCCTGTAAACTAGACTGTTCCGGCTCGAGCGCGTGCGCGCTTGAAAAATACAACCAGCGCTCGGTCGCTCGCACAGTCTGACCGTATCTCTAGGGCCAGTTTGATAGTCAGGCCTAGTACTCCTAAAGCACGAGTCGATACTAAACAGGAAGACACCTACCTAGATTAAAATGGAATGGGCCCATTTCATATGCGAAATTAGCCCATTCCAACCTAGTCTAGGTAGGTGACGTTTTGTATTTAGTCTAGCGCCACACTTGAGGAGTACTAAATCTGACTATGAAACAGGCCCTAAGCCTCTTATGGGTAAAATCTTTTCTCTTCTAGATCGAGATACAGACAGATGAGATGGTATCGCAAAAACCTGTTTTTCTGTTTGGGGGGTTATGAAACGTTTATCAAAATTTTGAGTTAGATTTTTTTTTTACGATTATAATTCTTCTCAGAGGGGTCAAGGAAAGTAAAAATAAGATCTGATACTTCGTAGCTAATTTGGTCACATAAACATAAACATAAACATGTAAACAAATTATTTTGCATAATATTCTCTTTGAATAAATTAATAAGAACTATGATACTAATTATTCCGACAGTCATGTGGAAAGAGGCATCAATATATTTTGTATTTATTCTTCTTGTTTTTTTTACCAACACGTCATACTACCATTTCAGATTATACTCTTATACACTAATTGAACTAGTGGTTTTAGGGATTAGGGAAGCTATATTTACAGGAAGTGTACCCGCATTTACGTAGAGTGAGAGTGGAAAACCCTCATTCCACTTAGGTAGTATTTGATCTCGTCATAATTGACACTCCATTCTATTGCGAGAGTGACGCCTCAGACCATCCAACCACCAAAGCAAAAAAAAAAAAAGACCCAGAACATTTTCAAAATGCCTTGTTTAGTTGCGAGTGGATCTACAGCTCAATATTAATAGGAAGATTCTTATCTAACCTATAGAAAAAAAAAAGCTAGATCTTTCAGGTACTTATACGTCAGGGCATGTTAACTGCAGTTATAATTTTTGATGAATATTACTAATATCTATAAAATTACAATAATAGTATACTAAAATGTTCTCAATGTTGACCGCCAAAATATATGTTTTTTATTAATTTCGAAAAGTTTCTTTTATCAAAATCCTACTATATGTAGTATCCCATAGTAGGTTATTATGTACGTGAGTTGAATTGTACGACCATTTTGACCACTTTGAAAGGGCTTATATAATAATTGCATCAGTCAAATTTCGAATATTTAACACCATATATTGAGAGTTTGCTTCTTTTTTTTTTTTAAGTTTAAATGACTTTTTATGAGATGTCTTGTCAGTTTCAAATTGTTTAACAAGATAGAATACTGANTTTTTTTTTTTTAAGTTTAAATGACTTTTTATGAGATGTCTTGTCAGTTTCAAATTGTTTAACAAGATAGAATACTGATATGTAAATCTTTTATGAGCAATATGTTGATTATTTAATTGAATGATAGCTACCACATCTCAAATAAATAATATAATTAAGTGTGTGTGAAGCGAGAGAATGATTCAATCCGAATAATCTGTTTTATACTTATACATCGGTCTCCCCTTTTGAAAAATTGAATAATTTAAGTTGTCAGTCTATAAGGTAATTAATGCATGTGAATCTAAATACATTTAGAATCAAATCAATACGTTACACACATCCTTAATTAATATAAATAAATCCATGCTCCACGTATTACGACTATGTCTGAATATACTCGCTGATGAGGTAAGGATTAGGAAGGTATAGTTTAGAGGCTGTGTGTCCACCTTTGTGAAGCTGCAGAGTGGGAATTTTTTTTATAGCACCCAGGTTGGAATCAAATACCAACCTTTCCGTAACAGGAAAATTATATTATTATTATTATTATTATTAGCACCGTACCTTACTACCCGTTCGGGTTATACGCACTTACGCTAATGTGTAATGGTAGGGTGATTATAGAATGAAATGGAGGACCTACAGTTTAACGTGGAATCCGAACCACGGTAGAGGCCTGGCATTCCTCACATTCACAAGTTGTGATTAATACACGTCTTGTCAGAGGTGAAGGAAGGGTTTGGCAATCAGATAAATCTGTGCCGGGAGAAAATCACATTAGACTAGATGTCTTTGTCCACGTCCAAATACAGAATCCTTACTAGTGAATTTGAAATATTTTTTTCCTAGAAATTAGTGGAAATGTACGCTGATTATAATAAATAAGTAAGTAAATTTAGCAAGTAGGTAAAATAAATAAGAAAAGGAAATGTGCACAACTGTGATCTAGTGGTCGAGCTCCTGGATATATATTCAAAGGTCCCGGGATCGATCTCCGGTATTGTGAAGCAATGGGTCCGGAACGGGATCAACTCAGTCTTGTGAGGACAAATAAGGAGGTACTTTAGTGAAAAATTAACGGTCTAGAAAACTGGGATTAATGGCAGGAAGGTTTGTTATGTTGACTACATGACACCCTCTATCTGCAGAAATAAGCTCTATCTTCGTCAACAGACAGTGGCCGCTTGGCTGGTATGGCTCATTGCGGGTTGACGCCATGGAGGATTTTTTTTTCTGTGCACAGTGTAAAAACAATATGGTTGTTATGTAGACATTGCATTGTTTTATTTAACTCAATATTAGATTAAATACACAAGTATATTTTCTGTATAGTATAAGCGAAAAATATAAATAACAAAAATGTTTTACTTTATCTTTATGTGACGAATATTTCCCCTTCAGAAAATCCACTCGAATCCTTTTCCCTTTCGTTATATCAGCAAGGAAACCCTTTATAATTGAATTAATGGTAGCGGTAGTAATTACAGAATTGTGGGGTAGGATTCAATTAATTAAGTTAAAACTGTCCACCAGAAACAAAACTCGGACAACAAAATTTGTAATAAATAGGTTAAAAGACTGGCCAACATAAACCTCAGGCTTCGTTTCTGCATAGCATCACAGAATACATTTTTGGGGTGAGGATTTAAAGAGAGTGTGAAATGAGAAGTGGTGGAGTCTGCGTATGTATAGTCTTTGGTATTAATAATAACTCACGTTTGAAGTGGGGGGAGGGGGAGAAAGAAAAATTCTGAAATCCCTTGGACATGGGGAAGGGGGGCAAATCCATGGCACATAAAAACGATTTGGGTGGTAAACCGACATAAAAAAAATGGTACGGTGCAACCAACAGGCTTTCTCCGGCTTTTATCTTAAAATAGACATTTGATTAAAAACTCGTAGGATTTGTGAAACGAAATCGTAGGCATATACATTGTTGTAGAAACACTAAACCAAAGATCATAAATGAAATAATATCCACCGTTTCTACTTACTCGATGGCACTAGGAACTAGGAACATTGTTACAGAAAAAGTGAGAAAAGAGAAATATCTTTGTCCACCAAAGAACACAAGAATCAAACTCATTTTCAAAGACCTATAAAAAAAAGTTCAAATGAAAGATTTTTGTTTTTAACAGAACTACAACTTTAAAATTATAAGTTATTTCGTGTCTCAAATATTTGTGGAGAAATAATTAAGATTGGAAAATTTCCCCTATGTAACGTACCCTCAAAGTAATTTGGGAGCTGTTGGCTAAAAATTATTGCTGAAAATTCTCACTCGCTTACTTTGCACCCTTCAGAAATAAGTTTACCATCAACGGGGAAAAGAAAAAAACACTAATGATTCTACCGGAAATATATATGATAGATCAGGAATTTCACGTGGAGTTTAAAATAGTTTTAGGTTACAAATTTTATATAGCACAAAAATATAAGATTTTATAGTTTTCAGTTCAATTGTGATCCTATATTTTGTCACACTAAAGTTAAACACATTTCTGTTAATTTTTGAAAATTCGAAATTCGTAAGAAGAATTATTTAGACCAATTTTGCGTCATAACATATTGTTGCCCCGAGCATTTCATAATTGTTACACACATCCAACACTGAGAGTCAGCATGTCAGCAAGATTGGCTGTCAGCATTGCAACATACATTGATTAAATAGTTCAATTTAGATACTTGAGAAATAAAATTAGTAAGTTCGTTAAATGTCTTGGAATGGGATAACCATGCCGTTGTGATTGGATATCTTGTTAAGTAAGCTTTTCTTTGTTCTTGTGTGTAGTGGCTTTTATTACTTCTCTCTAATTCTCTCTCCCACCGGTACTAATCGATATCATTTATATACGTGAGGGAATTCAGACTACAACTTTTTGCGTCCAAACGGAAGGTTAGTTTGTTGAGGGGGGAGGGGTTAGGTAAAAGAGGAGGGGATGTTCATTATCTCTGTGTAGTACTGTACGTGTAGCCAAATCCCGTCCTGATTAGCCTCAACCAGGGTAGTAGGAAAAGGATCTGATTACCGCTACCTCCTCGT
This sequence comes from Timema genevievae, assembly GCA_902155825.1. NCBI lineage: Eukaryota > Metazoa > Arthropoda > Insecta > Phasmatodea > Timematidae > Timema > Timema genevievae. Next base: position 242,467 of record CABFWO010000535.1, on the reverse strand, counting down.
TCACCATCCTCCCCTGATACCCGATACTGACCCACTTTGCCTCACCTCGAGATGATCCTTACAACGCAACGCGCAGCAGCAAGCAAGCAGCAAGCAAGCAAGCAACCCCCTCAATTATATGACGTCACACCACTTCCCCTTGCGCCAACTAATTAACAAACTGAGGGGGCGGAATAATCGAATCAATCACAACGCAGAAGGCGAGAAACTTTATTCTATCTTATGTGTGTGTATAAACCAACTAGGAGGCAACGGAAACTAGTTAATTCGAAACACGTATTCTGAATACGTACGGTGCGGCCTCTAGTGCGCGCGTGCACACACACACACACACACACACACACCTCAAATACACTGCATTAAATAAAACCAATTGTAGTTGTGATTTTTCTAGTAAAACATTACTTTAGAACAATGTTACTTAACCTTTTTTTTATAATTCGCAGCCCCCTAAACATCATAAAATATTTTCGTGGCCCACTAGTTTTTACTAATATATTAATTATTTTGATTTATTCTAAAATAGTTTCTTTATTTACCGATTCTAATGAAAAACTAATAAAAAAACAGAAATTAACTTACCTAAGTGTACCTCTTCTGTTGAATATTTTTCACTAATTTGTATATTCTTATTTCGAATGTATTACTTAATGCTATTCACATGCATGAGTCAATTTGGAGTCGATTCACTGCTTCGTTTTAATATCTACCACTGTGGAAAATCCCTTTTCACATAAATAAGTATAAACAAAGGGCAACAAATATTTAACGGCTAAACAAATGGGAATTATTTGTAATATCAGTGATTTATATTATCCGTGCTTCCCCTTCCCTCCATTACCCCGGAAAATCGAGTCTACTGTAATTATGTGCTTACGATCATCGAATTCTTTCTTCCAAAACGTAAAATTAAAGATAATTGACTTCAGTAATGAGCAAATAACATGTCTAATTATTTTTTCAAGGCCCCGCGAAAAACCTTTCGCAGCCCCCCCTGTTATGTATGTAAGTAAGTATGTAAGTAATCATGTAAATATGTATATTTGTACATATGTTTATATATGTTTATGTGTATATATGTATGACTGTACGTACCACATATTACTTCCCATTTGGATTAAACACACATACGGGCTTACACTTAAGAGGTAGGGATAGGGAGGGTTTAGTTTGGAGGAAATGTACCTGCATTTTGGTGAAGTAAGAACGGAAAGGTTTAAACACCTCTAATACACCCAGTTGTAACTTGTTTCTATCTAGACTCTATTAGAGTCTAGAAGGTTTTTCTATTAACAATATACTTGACAACAATCTTTTGGGCTTGTGCCGATGGCCGAGTGGTCTAAGATTTTAGACTCGCCTTAATATTGGTCACCGCATGGGAAGACCGGATTCTAATCCCCACTGGTTTACGTAATTTTCCCTGTATGATTTATAACGTTGTGTTCCAATCCTCTCTCCAGGCTAGTATAGGCACAATTCCCATAAATCCACAAGTCATTACCCGGATTGGTGACGATAAACAACGGTAATAATATGGTTTTTGTCTGGTTTGCCGAATTGAATAACAACCGAGTGAAATGAGGTGTTTTTGCAACTAAAGGGTTTTACACTCTCCCTCCACACAAATGAGGTAACATTTATTCTACAAGTCTACATTTTTCACTCTTAAACTAGTATAGCAGAGGTTCTCAGCCGGGGTTCTGCGAAACAAATCTAGATTTTTTAAGTTATATATTTGTATAGGGTGTCCCAAGTAAAAGTAGCCCACATCCATGCGTTAGAAACGTGCAAAGGAGCGTGGAATATAGAGTCTGCTGACGCTTCTCCGTGCGTGCTCCTTTTTACCGAGCATCTTGCCTGCACCGACACTGTCCAGATGGGTACGACTGACCTTGAATATCACGGGTAAAATCTTGTAGTCCTTTCCTACATACGCGTAATTTTTTACGTAGGACACCCTGTATTTTCACATCGTATGAAAAAAATGTTGGCTTTTCACAATTTGCTTGGACATTTTTTTCCCATCGCTGTCCAACTAAACACCTTTTTTATTATTAATAATATGATGTGGGTATTCTAGAAGGGTTTCCGTTTGTTGTTAATTTCACCTCATATGGTGGGGGGATGATAGGGGGGGGGGG
>CABFWO010000535.1:188866-225055 GCA_902155825.1 Timema genevievae | reverse complement strand
AAAAAAAAAAAAGAACCGCATACACAAAAAATCACCGAAGGCGTTATTTTCAATCTTTTATTTCTCATTGTAGAAGAAAAATAAACGAAGACATTGTGTAGCGTGTCTTAAAATACAAAGACTAGTAACGTATTCTTTAGACTAGCATTTTGGTTTGTGTGTTGCTCTTTTTTTTTATCTTCTTTTTTTTTCCACCCCCTAACCACAAAAAAATATAAATGTAAGGAATAAAGCTAGAAAATAAATAAATAAAGTCAAGTTTCAGGAAATCCAATTTTGTATTTTAGCATTGCCTTCTTCAAGATTTTACCGGCAATTGAGGGAAGCAAAAAATACTTAGAAAAGCTTCTTCATTCTTGAGTGTTTACATTGCTTGTTTCGCCTTCTATGTTTGGAAAACAAATACAATTCAATAACAGGTATAGCGTTATCTCTTTTATTCTGCTAGTTTTCAACACAAAATAAGATTAGATTCTAATCTCAATCTTATAGGTAAGCTATTTTGAAGAAATAGAAATTTTCTTTTATAAAGAAAATTCAGGTAATTTGAATTAAGAATGTTTTTTTAATAACTTTTATATATTTTGTAACTTGGTTAAGGTGAAGATATATTTATGATAAAATAAAATCATTTGTTAAATTTTATAAATAGTAATGCAATAAAATCACAAGAGATGTAGAACATAGAGGAAATGTACCTGCAATTCGTGTGGAGGTTTAAGAAAAATCAACCTCTATACACTCGGATAGGATTAAAAAAACTCTATATTCGAGTTTACAGATAGATGCTAGATTGCACCAAATACATAGAATTTCTCGCTCCTTTATCTAAATTATACTTATAGCTCGTAATATATGTGAAACTAAATAATGTCCCGTTTTATAGAAATATAATGAGAAAAAAAATCATCTGTTTACACCAAAGAGTGTACATGAATGCATTGTGACAGACAAATATTATTTATTCTGTAGATTTTCACTTTCTACTTTTTCCAAAACTCTATTTGAAATATATATCTTACTATTCTTGGGAAAATATTGTTTTTATAAAATATTCTTTCAAATAAAATTTGTTTAATATTAGGAGTACTACAACTTTGAAAAATAAAGTTAGATGGTGTCTCAAATATTTGCCGAGATATTATAAAAATAGGAGATTTCCGCTTATATAAAGTACTCTAAAAATTATTTTAATGTGAACAAGAGCTGCACTTCTTTTGTAATGTTAAACAGTGCGTAGATACGATTTTTAATCGAAATTGTTAAGACCCGATTTTGAGCAAACAGGTTTTTTTCTCTTTTTGCCCTTTAGTAAAATACACTTGATCTTAGGGTTGGATGGATGGTTCTAAAAAAGTATCTCTTGTTAATCTTATGAAAAACCAAGAAACAAAGTTTTAGCCTGAAGGTTAAAAATTTCAGCTCTAGTCTCAATAACAGAAAAACAGACGGCATTGCAAAAAAGCAACAGTTTTTTTGGGGGGGTTCAAGGAGTCATGAAACGTCGACATCCATCAAAATCTAGAATCCAATTATTTGGTGATAACAATACTTTATCCTAACGAGAGATTAAGAGAAAGTAAAAATTAGACTGGATGAGCCTAACGCTTAAGCCTATTAATGTTTGTGTTAGCCAATTCTTTATTATGATACATTATTAAACACGAATAAGTTTTTCTGTGGGGCAGTTTGCATGTTTGCATAAAACTTTATAAATATTCTAATCTATTTGATTGAGTTTTTTATACGATAAATAACTATTTCTGGAAAGGTATAAGTTATTTATAAACGGTCAATATATTCAGGAAGCTAGACAATGACGTTAAAGCAAATAAAAAATTGGCTCTCTATGAGATAAAGAACATGCTGATCCTGCATGGAAGAAAGTAGAAAATGTTAACTCGAGGAAGCCGGAAATCATCCAAGATATGTTTGTTATGAACTAGAAAGACTTTAGCAGTAGCATATATTGTTTATGGTTAACGCAGAATAAAAACTGTCTTTGGTGACCTGGTGGTCTAGGGGTAAGGTGTCAGACTTCTGTGCTGGAGGTCTTGGGTTAAATCCTCGGTCCCAGCACAGATTTATTTGATTGCCAAACCCTTCCTTCACCTCTGACAAGACGTGTATTAATCACAACTTGTGAATTGTGGAATTCCAGACCTCCACCGTGGTTCGGATTCCACGTTAAACTGTAGGTCCTCCATTTAATCTCACAATCACCCTACCATTGCACATTAGCGTAAGTGCGTACAACCTGAACGGGTAGTAAGATGCGGTGCTAGTAATAATAATAATAAAAACTGTATTTAGTATGACATTGAATGATACAACAGCCATAAGAGGCCAAACTGGTAATACGGAATGAGGCAAACATGGCTCCGAGCCACTTGCAAATACGATTGTCAGTCAACAATTAAACCAGATATAAGAAGAAATGGTCAAATAAGTAAATATTACACTCTGCTCATTAAAATATATGTTTACTTTTGTGTTTTTTTTCACTAAAAATAATCAAAGAGTCTGATACAATAACTATAATTAAATTAAGAGTAAAAACCTTTTCGTTTTTTCCCCTGACAGGCACGTACACTGGGTGACTGCATTTATTTATGGGCTATGAAAGAGGAGAAAACGTTTAGTTGCTTTCCCTAAAGAAAAATTGTAACTATCAAAAGTTATTCGACCTTGAAACAAAATTTTTGTTTTAATATGCTGCGCTGGAAATATTTTAGAGGTTCCACTATATTGTACAAAATATAAAAAAAGGTTCCCTGAATATATTCAATTGGGAAATGATGCACTAGAGTAATTAGAAAATGGATAGCCCGGGAGGGTAGTAATACGCTGTGGTAAATCGTAATCCGACATTTTATTTAGCGAACGCATCCGAATCGTTCATCAAGCAGGTTCCTCCTGTCCAAAGAGTAATCAACGCGAGGAGATGGTAATCTTCTCCTTGGGACATTTTGGGGAGGAGGGGTCAATCTAGATAAAGACTCCTTGGGCGTTTAATCTCAGACCAACCGAGAAGAATGAGATGAATGAGTGGTTGAGACTGAAGAAGAGAAAATTCAAAGAAAGGATGCCGGTTTTGTTCTTTGCTTCCTTATAGAAACAAATTTGAGACTTAAGAGTACATTTTGGAGTATATTATGGTTTGTAATTTTGTAAATAGTTATGATAGCAACCGAAAATTAATTTGTTTCCCTTCACTGTGAGAGCGACATTTGTTGACAAGAACAACAGACGTAAAGAGAGAAATGGACAATAAAGCTTCTAGAATCTTCAATAAAGTTTGAATTTAATAGGAGGCCATTGGTTCTTCAGTCAAGCAAGACTAGGATTGGTAAGAAGACTAGTCAGTAAGACGTGCTCGTCCCAAGGTCATGGAAGGGGCTGGACCAAGCAAAACGATTACTCTAGTTTGAAATTTATAAGAAACAAGGTTTCAAAATTAAGGGTGGAGGTTTTAAAATTCATATCATAATGTTTCAAACTATGTGTCAAATTTACTATGTAATTTTGTAATTTGTTTAGTAAAAATGGTACAAGTGTCTAAACTAATGAATATAAATTAAAAATTAACATACCATGATAAAAATTAATAAATATAACTCTTTAAACGAACAGTTATTATATAAATAATGAGTGAAACAAAGTATTGTAGCTGCGAAAATCTTCGCCCCAGACATGATTATGTATCTTGACGTTTTATGATCCTCCAAAATAAAAGCAGGGAGATTATTTTTTCACTTCTATCATTCTGTATTTGAGGCTACAAACGAAATTGTTTAAAGACCGTGATCAAACTTGAAATTAATATATTATATGGCTATTTATAGAGGTGAAATCGTGATTTTATTTCTAGCTCCGAAATTAAGGATAGTATAGTAGTTTTACATTTCTGAAATTTTTAGATATTTTGGCAATTGCTCTAACTATTTTGTTCAAAATTGATTTCCAAAGAAAGTTTTTAATAATAACTAACACCATATATACTTGAATTTGGGAGATAAATTAATTTAAGGATAGCTCTACTCTTATAGATGATTTTAGTAAATTATGGTTTAAACTATCAAATACTATGACCCATGTATAAATATATACATACGTACATGTATACATACACATATATAAATATACAGACATGTATACACACATACGTATATGCATACATATATACAAACATGAATACATATATAATTAGGTGTTCTGTCTTACGATAAGCCCATTCCCTTTGTCAATGAACTTAGACCGCCACTGTGCTCTATCCTCAGCCTCCTCCTTCAAGTCTTCTAGTATTTGAATCCTCCTTCCTAAGATTATATATTCTTATATATAAATACATGCATGCATATATACATACATACACATATTTAAGAATACACACATACATTCAAGTACACACAAATATATTTAAAGATACATAAGCTAATATACACATACATATATTTATATATATATATAGCCTACATAATTTTATATATACATACACATATAAATACTTTCACACATACATACATACATACATCTATATTTTTCAGTGCTTCTATTACTCTATATGATATGAGAGAGAAAAAAGTAATAAAAATAAATATTGGATCAAATACTTATAGGAAAGAGATGTGGCACTTTTTTTTTCAGAAGAGTTAATTTTCTCTTGATTGATAGATAATTCATTATTGGGAGCGGTCCACAGTAAACAACAGAGGTCTATTACATCGGCTTCATTACCGGAAAGCAAATAAACCGTAGGTAATTATTGGAAACATCTAATATTGTAGCCCTTACTAATTGAATATTAGGTTAATTGAACAATATGTCCTTCAGATGAGAGAGAGAGAGAGAGAAAATTTTAATAAAATGTAATTAGTTTTCGGTTTGATTCTCCATTAAGCTACATGTTCTTTTGCATGGATCTCGACTTTATCTAACGTCACTCGTAACGAAGATAGTAGTAACTTTACTTTTATCAAACATAAATTATCGTAAGCTGAAAAATTTTCAACCTCAATATTATGACGGATCTTAATTTTTTTTTCTGGAATCAAAAAAGTGCGTATGTATGTACGCATGCGTGTACGTATGTACCTGAAGCTGCTGCACAAAAGGTTTGATAGTTCTCGTTCAAACTTAATGTTTAAATGTAATATAGTCATAGCTCAAGAGGTGAAATAGTTATTTTGATTTTAGCCATAAAATTATCAATTGTTTTAGAAAATTCAAAAGATCTTCGCATAAAAAAAGAAACAATTTTGTTCAAATTTAATTGATATCTTGTGGAGTAGTTTTTTATGAAAAATCAAAATGTATTTTAACCTTTCTAAAGAAAATATTTGAAGGATAGTATAAACATACTGATTTTTGAAAATTTAAAACCAATACATATGTCTATAGTTCTAACAATTTCATACTAGCTCCTAGAAGTTCAATTATTCACCACGTCAAGCGCTGTTCTCTTTATTTGTATCTCTCTTCCAAAATAGCTTACGAGTTGGCTAAGTATACAATGGCCAGATAAATTTACAGCTCTTATTGGCTCATGGGGAAAAACACCATTTAATAATCATGGGTACATAAATATTGGTTTTACATCTCAAACATTAAAACAAAAAAAATAAAATAAATTTAGTACACCTAATTAGTTTTAAATGAAAAAAAAAAATTACAGTATTATTTATAGCGAATGCCAGGTGTATAAAGAGAGGAGAGGGTTCACAACAGCTACAACTACTCTTGTGCGAGTCTACTGTAAATAAAATACTTGAATAAAAGGGTGCTAATTTTGAAAAAAAGAAATTTCTTCATATGAACTTTTATGAAAGGTTTGTCTGGATAAGATCTATATTCTAGGAGGTGAAGGAGCTATAAGTTGGAGAGAAAGGGAGTGAGAGGGGGGAGATCTAATAGGATTTTTTCCAGACGATTGATTTTTTTTCCCCCCAGCCTATTAACTCTTGACTCTCATCTTCAATAAGACCGTTCCAACATTTCACAGCTGGCAACAAGTCGGATATTAGGGGTGGGGGAAGGGGTTGCGCGGAAAAGATAGAGTAGGGGGTGAAATTATCTACCAACCAAGAAAGAAATCACGTTGTATCTCCACACATAATGTAAAAGAAATAAAGAGATACATTGACAACCTTTGGATAAAAGCCACATCTATTGTGGCCAAGTACTGTTAAGAACTTTAAAGTTATTTTGAAAAGTTATTTTAAGTCTAGTTTAAATTATGATTAAGGGATGGTTTCAAACGCTTAGACATCCCCACTTTATATAAGAAGTGGTTTGTTATTTCAAAATATCGTTAAGTCAAATTAATTAAAGAATAAATACCTTACATTCTAAGTTTCACGATTTAAAAAAAAATGACTCGATACAATTGCACAAAATTTCCAAACTCATTCATAGGAAACCCTGGGATTAATCCAGCTGGTTTAAGGGAGTTATTATTAATTTACAATAAACCTTAAGGTGGGGTGCTAGTGAGCGTGAGTTTAGGAGAGTATTTTTTAAGTTTTGATAGCATAAACATTTTTCGGCCAAAATAAATCAAATATTTCTTCTATAGAAACATAGAGCTTAGTTTTCTGCACATCCTGAACTCAACAGTTCTTGAATATCTGTCAAGGGTGTCCTGGAATTTAATGACAGCTTTTTCTCTTTATTTAAAAAGTTTGTCACCAAATGCCGCTATGCTTATGAGAGATATTCAAGAACTCTTGAGATTAGCATGTGCAGAAAACTAAACTCTATGTTTCTATAGAAGAAATATTTGATTTATTTTGGCAAAAAAAAAATTATGCTATAAAAACTGCCAAATCAATACACTAAACTCGCGCTCACTAGCACCCCACCTTAAATGGATGAATTGGATAGAATCTAGAGGATAGGCACCTTTATTTGACGTGGAGGGTATGGTGAAAAAATACCGCAAAAAAACATATCCGGTGCGTTGTTCTGGTTGATCATCATTCTTTGTTTGCCCTTTGTTTGCCCACTGTGCCTTACGACACTCTTAGAGCGACCTGTATATTTAAACTATTGGGGGTAAGGCACAGAAAGGTATATTTTAGAGAAAATATGCTAGCATTTGTGTGAAGGGAGAGTAAGATGATATTTAGGAAAAAACCACCCTACTGGGATACAAACCCTGATCTCCCAACCATCCAACCAACCAGATGTGAGAGGAAAGGTAGAGAGAAAATAAAATAAAGGGAAGGATATAAATATTTTATCACTACGCTGGTGAAAAAAAGGAAGTTAGCATTCTGGTCACATTGTATCTTTGACGCTATCCCATTACTCCAGAGTCTTCAAACCTACCCCCTCTTCTTCCCCATCCCCTCCACAGACACACACTTCGACCCTTCTTACCCCTTTGGTACCCTCCCCTCTTCCCACTAACCTTCAACCCTCTTCCAGTCCACTCCATTCAACCCGCACCTACTAACCCCATCCAACCAACACCTGTGTTCTACTGAGGGGATCTCAAGAGAATGAACTTGGTGAGAAAAAAAAATAATTGATGACCGTTTTGTTGAGTTTTTTAGCATCGTGTTTTACTACCTTTTCAGGTTATACGCCTATGCACTAATTACATTAATGGGTTAGGGATTAGGAAGGCTTAGTTGAGAGGAAGTGCACCCGCATTTGCGCTAATGAATAGTGGAAAACAGTTTATGAAAACTATCCTTATTATAACTTACCAGAATCTAACCCCAATCTCCCTGTCTTCGGTAGTCTAGACCAACACGAGAGTAGCGTTAGAAGCTTTCCATTGTCACTATGTCAAACTACACGTTCGGGTTACGCATATGTACTAATTACGATAATATTTTAAGGATGAGGAAGATTTAATGTTTAAGAAGTGTACCCACATTTGCGTGAAGAGGGAAATTGAAAACTATGCTGGGTAAACCACTCCCAGCACACCCTATTGGGATTGGAATCTCTATCTTCCAGTCATCGGAAGTACAGTCTCTTCAAGGAGCGACGTCTCAAGCTTGCCGCACACTGGATAGGATCGGGATGAGGGAATATATGTACGAACTCCAATGGGTTCCGAAACTACGCGCATGCGTCCTCAGTACTGTACTATTGCGTCATCTACACTCGTGCTCAGTTTACACATTGTCACCCGAGAACGCAAATGTTCTATGTCCAATTTTTCACTTTTGTGTAAAAGAGCATTGAAGTTTGGCCTTGTGTATAGAACCAATGTTACTAGATGACAATTCGAGTTTGTATCTTCTTAAGTAACTATACAATAGTCTCAATTTTACCGCAGGTGAGTCATATGCATTCTAAATAAAGGTAAACACCAAATATCTCAAATTTAACAATTTTGGAGATAGAACACTTGCATTCTCGTGTGACGACATGTTGATTTTAGTTTCCTGTTCCTCGATAATTTTTGGTTATTTAAAAAAAAATTCTTTGGACGAAGAAATAATCAATCTAGTTCAACAGTACCCTATAATTTATGACATTGCTAAAAAAACATTAGTATGACTGTGTCAGGCAGTCAAAAGTATTTTCGAAGCCACTTCTAATTTCTCTTCATCGGCATCGGCAGCAATGCACACAACGCTGACCTGGCATCCTAATTCTGAACATGAGATTTTTGATATATAGGTAGGAGTCCAGATTGCCGACACATCATGTCGATATGCCACCCCACCCCTAATTTTACAATAGGCCCACAGGGGTCTAGCAGTCATAGCACTTTCTTTCAGCTTCGTCATTCTTAATTTAACTAAATTATATATACGAGTATTCTGAAAATTGAAAAATGACACCTGGACACGGGAATCGAATCCGTGTCCAAGTGTCATTTTTCAATTTTCAGAATATGATATCTAGGTGGAGTAATCCCCACTAAAAAGCATAAATAATAGCTCTGGCTATTAATTCTTAATATATACGAGTATTTATAGGTTAGGTTAGGCTTGGTTAGGTTAGGAGGAGAGTCGTGTGGCTGGTGATTGCTGCCAGTAACCCCTTCCATCTGTTTCACCACCCTCAAGTAGGAATTCCATCGAGTTGCTCTTGTACTTGTTCGCAATCTGGACATTGGATATTTAGATTGACATTACATTTTAGGTGTGTTCTCAATCTGGACTGTTCGCTAACAAGATATAGCCGCACACAGCAACCACCAATCCCTACTCTTCACTGCTGTTATCACTCACTATAGCCAAATCACCGAAATCGATGCACCTTTTTTGGTTGCTGTCTTCCGACTGACATTAATTGAATTCCGAACCAGTGTGCGGACAAAGCACGTTTCCGTCCGTAAGGTTCCGGTTCCGACCCACTTCTGGGTGTGGCAAGCCTTATACTATTCAACCACGAGAGAGTGTCAGACTTTTATTTTCAGTTTGTCTAGTTTATATTTTTATTTTGGGTTAGCCCCCTTATATCTGACTATGGTTTGGATATATACCTGCGATTTTAATAGTTGGTTTCTTTCAATATAAATGCTAATTAAATTCTAGAGCAAATATATCATATTTGCTACCACCGCGTCTTAATACCTGTTCAGGTTTATACGCGTATGACCAAATAAAGCTAATAAGTTAAAGTTGAAGAAGGTTGAATTTAGAGGAAGTGTAATCTTCTATAATTTGCGTGGAGGGAGATTGGAAAAACCATTTAGGGAAAATTACCCTCAGTACACTCAAGCAGGATTCGAAACCCGATCTCACTATCATCGACAGGCTAGTAAATTGTAAGATAAACGCCTTAGACCACGCGGCCACTGAAGCAGGCAAAAAAATATTATCTTTCTTTTAGGTTGAATGGGAATTTTTTTTTCACCTTGTCTTATCATTCGTCCTGGCTACTCGTGTATTTTCACTAATGGAATAGGAGTATGAATGATAAAATCTAGAGGAAATGTACCTGCAATTGCATCGAGAGAGGATGTTAAATCAATTAAAAGCTGTTCGAAAGGCACATGTGTGCCCAAGGATCAAACGTGAATTTAAATCCATGTGGAGCTGATCGTGAATATTCCTAAACGGATTCCCACTCTTTCTCCACGCAAATCCGTGTACATTCCCCGTTAAAATTTCAACCTACTCTATCAGCACAGTTTAAATGCGTACATCCCGGACGGATAGTAAGACACAACGGGGAAAGAAAGCTCGGTTATTTACTTGAGTAACGTTTTAATCTAACAAAATACATGTTTTCACTGTTAATATAACTATCAGTGTATCTTAATTTTCAAAGTATTGATCTAACATTAAAATGCTAAAATCAATTCTTTATTCGCTCAACATGAAATATACTAGCATTTTAAAATTTTACATAATAACCTTTCAAAACATTTATGTTCAGCAAATTCTAGAATTTGAGGCTAAAATAAGAACGTTTGAAATATGATTTAATAAATAGCTATGTTCATTCTCTTGAAATGTGTGTAGTACAGTCATCACACTAACTACCCGAGCTCATGTTTTCAGAGACAGGATCGAAAGATCATAGTGTGCATGAGGGGGAGGGCGGAATTCTACTACCTTTAAAAAAAATGCACTTTATGTTGCTGTTTGCTTGGATTGTCTCAAAGAAAAGTTGGCGAGAATCAACAGCGTTGGTCTCAAGTAGGGGAGATAGGATGTACAGGCTTGTATGGCAGTGTGAGTGGTATATAGGATGTACAGGCTTGTATGGCAGTGTGAGTGGTACATAGGGCGTACAGGCTTGTATGGCAGTGTGAGTGGTATATAGGACGTACAGGCTTGTATGGCAGTGTGAGTGGTATATAGGACGTACAGGCTTGTACGGCAGTGTGAGTGTGATATAGGTTGTACAGTATTGTACAGCAGTGTGAGTGTGATATAGGTTGTACAGTATTGTATGGCAGTGTGATTAGGATATACGATGTACAGGCTTGTATGGCAGTGTGAGTGAGATATAAGTTGTACAGACTTGTATGGCAGTGTTAGTGAGCTATACAATGTACAAGCTTGTACGGCAGTGTGAGTGGTGTATACTATAAAGGATGTAAAAGCTTGTATGGAAGTGTGAATGAGAGATTCAAGGATCATCTCATATATAAGATGTACAAGCTTATAATATGTCTCACAAAGTTTGCGATGGCAAATTAAGCAATTGAATTATTTAATCTCCACTATGATTTGTAGTTTAGTGTGGAATTCATTCTTATTTATGACGAATAAGTATAATTTGAAATTTTATAATCTTACGCTTTATTCTCTTCCCGTGTAATTGTATGAAATATTTACAGGCAAATGTTAGTTTGTGTTAGTTCTATATCCATCAACTTATTGCGGTCATTTACCCCTGGGTGTCCTTGATTGTGATAAACCCACTTTTACTTTAAACTAGTAATTGAATTTTGACAAAATGTATACTGTAAATAGCTTATAAACCAAACAAGACATCTACCAGCTTTAACTTTTATACTTTAGGTCCACTTGTTTTCTGATATGGATGTAAATGAAAGTAAACCTAAATATTTTATTTGTTATTTTAAATTAAAAAATATTTTTTTAAGTATTTAATTACGTCTGTAAACTTTATATATTCTTTACAAGTGGTATAAATACTATATAGCCTGCTTTGGTGACGCCGTAGTCTAACGCGCTATTTTCTCTGTAGATTAGACCATCGTTGGCGTGGATATTAAGGTTCGAATCTCGGTCAGTTTCACTGAAGGCTTTTTCCCGAAATGGCTTTCCACTTTGCCTCCACGTAAATACGGTTACATTATCTCTAAATATATCCTTCCTAATCCCTAGGCCCATTGATGTAATTAGTACTTAAGCGTATAGCCCGAAGGGGTAGTAAGACGTGACGCTGAAAAAACTATGTAAATAGGTCATCAAAACATTTGCTCAAAATATTTTTGAAACTTAGACAAATCGTGTTTAATGCATTATTGTATGAATCAATGATTTAAAGTCCGGTACTAAACATTTTAATCTGATTTTCTTTAACTTAAATCGTGGATTTTTTTTATACTATCAACAGAAAATAATATTTTGATGAGCGGGTGCCTTTAGGCTGGAGACAGACTGACGTTTTGTTCGCGTTTTGGTCGCTTCGACATAAACGCCGCGACCTGGTCGCTCTAGTATATTGCATCATTTCATATGAGAGGGGTCAGACTAGCGACACAAACGTCGCGACCAGGTCGCTCTAGTATATTGCATCATTTCATATGATAAGGGTCAGACTAGCGACACAAACACCGCGACAGATTTGAAAACGTCGATGTGAGCGTTTCTTGGGCATAGCAACCCCTCTCAAATGAAACCATGCAATACACTATAGAGTCCCTTGGTCATGGAGTTGGTTTCGCAGCGAATTAAACGCGACCAAAAAGTTGAGTCTGTCACCGGCCTTAGATTAAATTTGTACAGTAAAATATAAATTTAAAATAAATAACTACAAGCACTGCGTCTTCTTACTTGACAGAGCTATACTCACATGTATTCTAATAGTAACTTACATCTTGGCTCAATCGATAGCGCGCCTGGCCACCGATCTTTAAAGGAATAAGATTCGATTCCCGGCATGGCCAAAGAATGTATCACTTATTAAATGTGGGATTGCCCCTTTTACAGTGATAAATTAATGGTCAAAGGAAGGATGTTTTGTCTTTTTTTTTTAGGTCTAAGCTAGTTTATAGTCTGATTGACATAATCGATTGGTTTAGAATGTACACGTAATATTCTTTAGACAAAAATAATATAATAATAGTGTAGGGGTAGGCCAGGTAGATTTGAGAGGAAGTTTACTCGTATTTTCGTGGAGGTATAGTGGAAAAACAATTTAATAAATTGATTAAAAAACACTCTGGATTAATCTACTGGATTCAATATCTGAGCTGACAGGAAATGACACGCCAAACCCAACCAGAACTACGTCGCTGTTCGCGTGTGTATAAAAACAATATATTATATTTAAATTATTTTTCTCGACAGTACCACGGATTTAAATTCCCCCAAAGAAGGAGACTTCTCGCGATTGTTTGACTCCCAAGCATATATTTCACACAGACGTCACACCCAGAGGCGAGAGAACTCCTCCGTCATGTGTTCGCGGTTCGGATCCCCGCCAAACATATATGTTCAGAAGGTTCTGGTACTGTCAAGCGGGTTGGACCCGTTCCAAGGGGTGTCGGTCGGGGGGTGTGACCTAGCATGCTCTCTCGTAAGAGGACTTCCCGTTCATGATCTTCGGTCAATCAGGATGACGTCACGGGACACACAAATTTCGTGTCCTATTTATTTCACGTTTCGTGTGTTCTTTATTTCGCGTTTCGATCCTGTTCTGTGAGGGAGGAACTGAATGATCAATGGGGTAATCCAGGGATGTGTAAAATAAGTCTAAATATCTTACTAATATTAGTATCTTCTATTTTATACCAATCAGTTTTATTTTCTCTTGACTCCTTGGAGAGAGAAGTATTGTGATCATCAAAATGTCGACGTTTCATGACCCGCTAAAACCGAAACGGTGGTTTTCTTGATCCCACCTGTCTGTATTTCAGGCTAGAGCCTAACCAATCTTATTGATCGGGCTAAAACTTGGTACATATAGTTTTAATAGGGTCCCTCTAAGGGGTTTTAGGGATTTTATATCGAGCCATAAAATAAAGGGTAGTCTACTAACGGGCAAATGAACAAACTATTTTCTCAAAATACTCTCAATTGATTTTGTTGAAATTTTGTATCCAGGCATTGTTTAAAATAACAAACAAAATGGCGATTCTCAATTTGCCATCAAAATGGTTTTGAGGGTACTTTAAAAAAAAAAGCATAAAATTCTCAATTTTGATCATAGCTCTACAACTATTTTAGATACAGGATAACTTATCATTGTAAAGTTGTAGTACTATTCGGATCTAAAATATTTTATTTGAAATATATTTTTATAAAACCGACAGTCTGGGAGCTATAACCATATAAATATTTTATGGAGGTTTTTTGAAAATTCATTTGATTGTCATGCTCTTTGGTGGACAGAGATGTCCCTCTTTTTTTAATGTTTCTGTAACAATGTTGGTATATTATATAATTTAAGTTCTTTGATGGAGTAATTCTGCAACAGTAAATATTATTATTTTCACACATCTTACTAGTTTTTAGTAAATGTCTCTATTTTAAGAAAAAAGAGAGAAAGTCTGTGGAATGTACCGTACCATTTATTTGCTCAATAAATTTACTCAAATGAGTACTTAAACACTGGTATTATACTTTTATTGAAATAAACAACCAATTGTTTATAGTTTATGAAACTGATTTAGTAATGTATTAAATTTAAAAGCCATTTTCACCATCCGGTTAACACCTAGCTTAGGTAGGTAATACAGCCAAACCCACTTTGGTGGAAGAATGCTCTAAGGCGTCACTCTTGCAATAGAATAGACTGCTGTTGGTGGGAAGTTCGGGGTTCAATACCAGGGTGTTTTTCTCCTCAAATTTTTTCTACTCTCCTTCCACATACACATGCGGGTACACTTCCTCTAAAATTCAACCCTAACAATACTTTATTATTAGAGTAATTAGTCCATATGTGGATATAATGAACGGGTATTAAAACGCAGTACTAAAAAAAATACAGCTTGAACCAAGCGTCACACCGTGGCGTGGTTTTCTATTTTATATATTTTTTAAACCATTGTAACTGAGAACATAGAAACGGTTTTGCCATATTTAAAAAAAATGTATAAATACAATGAAAAATTGTCTAAAAATAAAAAAATATACATACTTATCCCAATTTCACTGTTGAAAAAATCAGATATTTATCTGGTTCGAGCGTAATATTTTATCTAGTTTTCCGGTAAATTAGCCGTGAAACGTGTTCGTAATCCTACAGTCTGATCACCAGATTAAAACTTCCTGCATCTTGGATTAAATATGATCTAGAACGCTGAACTATAATTTATAATACTGCTGCTAATTATATCACATATGTATTTTATTTTAGTCACCACCTAATACTAGCCGTTCGGGTTACACATATCTGAATTAATTATGCTAATGTGTTAGGAATGAGTAAGGTTAAACTTAGAGGAAGTGTGCCCAAATTCGTGTGGGGGATAAAAAAAATTAGGTAAAAATACCCTCACAAAAGTCAACCAGAATTATAACTTAAATCTACCTGTCATCAGAAGTACAGTCTATTGCAAAAGTGACGCCACAAGACAAGTCGAACCAATGAAACAGCCAGTGCAGTTATAGATAAAATGTTGTGCATTTCTAAGAAATCACTATAATATTATCCTCTGCTTTTATCAACATTGGGTATTATAAATGGCATTGCAGTGCCCGTCGTTGCCCGGGAAAAATATTTTAGGGTAAAAAGTAAATCTAATAAATCTTTCAAATTCCGGCCTCCAGGTGTAGTTTCATGCACAGGGGCTACCACAACCCGCATCGCTCAACTGTATAACATCTAGTATTAAACATATCTCGCGGCGTTAATATAACTTCATTATCCAGGTTTTTAATTAATTTAAGAAAATTAAATCCAAATTTTAAGATTCTTGCTTCATGGTACACAGATTCTTACAAAGGGGCTATTAGTGTTTAAATTTATAGCCTTGCGTGCGGTAGATATCGCTCAATGCTCGTGACAAACAGAAAGACAGATGCTTCAATATAATTATTATTTTATTATTATTTAGCACCGCGTCCTACTACCCGTTCGGGTTATACGCTTAAGTAATAATTACGCTAATGGATTAGGAATTGGGAGGGTTGAATATAGAGGAAGTGAACCCGCATTTGCGTGGAGGGAGAGTGGAAAACCATTTAGGGAACCCCCACCCCGCCCCAGTTCACCCGACCGAGATTCGAACCTCGATCTCCCTGACCTTGGCGGTCAAGCTCAGCACGACTAGCGCGTTAGCCAACTACGCCACCGTGGTGGGTACTTCAATTTAATAAAATATGCAGTAGATAAGAAACATCGTCTGGTTATCTGACTATGTCTATTATATAATACAACATTGTATCTTTCGACACCTTAGTTCAATCGGTAGCGAGTCTGTATACTGAGATAAAGATGTTGGGATCTATTTCCGGTAAGCTATGCCGAAAAAAAAGTTTGTGAAATTTGGTTTCTCCTCTTAAAATAGCGAAATAAGGTAGTGCTATAGGGAACACGAGAAAAGGTAAGTGTTTTTGCAGTTTTTGTATTAAAACTTTTTTGGTATTCTGGAATTTAATGCCAACTTTCTCTCTAATTAAAATAAAATCTTATCTAATGCCGCTTAACTCATGACAGATTTTCAACTTGTTAATATAATCATGGAAAGAAAATTAAATTCTATGTTCCTAATGGAAAAATATTTTATCTATTTTGGCATAAAAAAGTTTTGATATAAAAACTGCAAATAAACTATCTTTTCTATCATCCCCTACACTCCTACCTTGACGGTTTGAGGCTGTATGGGTGTTATAATTATTCTATATTTAAGATGGGCCCTGTTAAAGGGAGGAAGGAACCTATGAAAGGTGTTTATTCCTACCAAAATACTACTATATAGTAGAATTCTGATAGGGAAAAATAACTTTCACACCCCCGTTCCTAACATATTAGCCGTGTGCTGATATAATCAGTCAGTTTAGAAAGTTCACGTTAAATAGCTCAAACAATGATTTTTTTTAAATGTGTATCTGGCAGACAGTGATTAATGAAGTCAGCGGGAAGAAGAGAAGAAAAAATAAACCTAACAAATAGATTTTTTCATTTAATTGATGTATTTGACTAGCACTTTCTGAACCGAGAGATTATAACAATACACGAGAATTTCTACGAGCGAGAGTGAAAGGGTCTACCAATTTTCCTTGGAAAGGTATTTTCACATACCTTCCAGGGATATTTCACATGCCACAATCGACATGGGACCGACGGCTTTACACCCCTCTAAAGGGAGTTGTGCCACGGAGGTTTATCGCCCACAAAAAAATCCGTCGACCTCAGCTGGTATTGAGCCCAAGAACATCGGATCCTGAGTTTAGTACTTTACCTCAATATCGCCGAGGTCGACTAACAAATAGTTCGGTAAGTCAACCTCAAGTCGACACACGAGGACAGGTCCCCCGCGCACATTCGAGATAAACCCGAAAAAAAGAGAAGAAAACGGATCAAACTCGTAAAATTTGGTGCTTCCACCTTTTTCTCTAAACAGCGAGACCTCTTGCTATTTCACGCGCAAGGTAAGGAGGTAGACTGTAGAGGGTTGGCTGGGTGGGTGGTTGGGTGGGTGGTTTATTCTAGGTAGCAAGCGACGCAGAAAGGTATCGTGGGACTCGCTGAAGCACTTGAAGGGGTGAGGGTAGTAAGGAGGAGTTGAAGTACACTCGCATCCAAACAAACTAATCCCTGAGTACCTTTCTCAAATGATTTATTTATTTAATCAACTAGTTACGATAAATTGGCAATAAATTAGTTTTGATTACAGTGACTTAAGGTGGGGATGTAGGGAACGCAAATTAAGGGTGGTGTGTTTGCCGTTTTCATAGAAAAACATTATTTTCGGCCCAAATAAATCAAATAGTTTTCAAGTATATATATTTTATTATTTTATTTAGCACCGCGTCTTACTACCCGTTCGGGTTATACGCTTAAGTACTAATTACACCAATGGATTAGGAATTGGGAAGGTTGAATTTAGAGGAGGTGAACCCGCATTTGCGTGGAGGGAAAGTGGAAAACCATTTAGGAAAAACCACTCCCAATTCACTCAACCGAGATTCGAAACTCGATCTTCCCGTCCTCGGTGGTCTGGCTCAACACGACTGGCGCGTTAGCCAACTACGCCACCGAAGCGGGTTTTTCAAGTATAAACATAAGTGTTTAATTCTCTTCCCATGGTGACCTTAACAGTTCTTGAATATTTCTCAAATGTGTCCCTGAATTTGATGACAACTTTTTCTCTTAATTTAAAAAGTTTCTCATCTTATTCCGCTATGCTCGACAGATATTCAACAACTGTTGATATCACCATGTGAAGAAAATTAAACTCTATGTTTGTACTGGAGAAATATTTTATTTATTTGGACCAAGACAATGTTTTGCTATTAAAACTACAAAAACACTTTCATTAACTCGAGTTACTTACATTCCCACCTTAATATATATAACCATAAAATGATTGAGGGAGGGAGGGGGAATACTTTTTAAGAAAATTCACCAGAATTCGCCCATAAGGGGAGTAATGGACACCAGTGCAATGGAAATAAATAATCTTAGATCATCCGGTTGGTTTCTAGACTGGAATGAGATACGTTACCATCACCCGTCTAGACATTAGATTTAGTTATAAGTGCAGTATTAATTTGAATCTGTTGCGAAAATTATTCACACTGATCATGATTATTGAATTATCTTGATTATGTAACGGTGGCAAATCACCTACGCTTTTAAATTAATAAAATATCACAAGAGAAATAAATTTATGTTTCCTTGGAAAACACAGATCTACGTATTTTATTGAATTGTTTTAACGTTATTAACTTACCTACACTTGCATTCTTCATTTTTACATCTCTCTTATATTATATTTAAAAAAAAATAATTGAAAATGAACTTCCATTTCTGAAATAATTAGTCTCTTGAGAGCCTTTGAATACACCATTAAAATAATTGCTATAACTAGTTTATACCACTTTTACATCCAACATGACTTATAGAACCGGAATTAGAACTAAAGACAAAACAATAAAACATAGGCGCTTGATAAATATAATTGATATCCTTCATCGCAGGGATTTTCTAGTTAAAAACCTGACTCTGTTTCTCGTATTTGCTTTGTGTTTATGTTTGTGTGCGCACACACTTCACCCTACTACCCATTCGGACTGGCCTATTTATAATTCAACACTATCGGGCAAGGAATGACTAAGGTAGAAATCTGAGGAAGTGGCCCATACATAAATTAGCTTAGTGGTAGTGTAAGAAATTTTTATTAAAAACCAGAATCAGTACATTTATACTGGTTTTAAACCTTCACCAACCTGACATCGACTAACAAATTAAGACTAGCCGAATGTATTTGTCCTCGAGTCTACCTATTCAAATTTTTTGTTTAAATAAATACATCAAGGAGACTAACAACTATATTAAAGTCTAAGTATTGGGACAGTAAATGAAAAATAAGAAATGCTTAAGCGTTAGCATGGAGAAGAGATGATAAAATCACATTAGTAATTAGTGTGCGACTGGACGACATTCAAACCCCTACCTCACTTGTCATTATAAATTCAGTATATTGTGAGCTTGACACCTTAGCACGTGTGACCATTGGTGAATATACAAGTTGAATTTCGAGCGATAATCAATAATATATTTCATCAGATTATTATTATTATTAATTAGCACCGCGTCTTACTACCCGTTCGGGTTATACGCACTTACGCTAATGTGTAATGGTAGGGTGATAGTGAGATGAAATGGAGGACCTACAGTTTAACGTGGGATCCGAACCACGGTGGAGGCCTGGCTTCATCAGATAATCTGTATTTGAATCCAAGATGGGTCATATTGGATCATAACGTGGGTACAAAAACGGTTCAAGCTAAATTTGATTCGGAGCTCACCACACATGTTCAGCCTCAAGTCTATAGCAATAACATTTGCTCTAAGCGATTGAAATGAAATCAACATATAGTGATTAGATAACCAGCAAAAGCATAACAAGTTTAAACAGGGTAACCTATTTATTTATATCAACTACTTCAAGATTTATATTATACCCGCTTTGGTGGTTGCATGATATAGGGCAAAGAACGGTTTTCAACTCATGGGGTACTGAAAGAGGCACTAAAAATGTCTAGACACATATAAACATTTGTTTTGGAAGAATAAAAAAATAAATTGATCCAATAGAACCGTAGAGTTTTTTTCTTCACAAAGTGATACCAACAATTGTTGAATATCTGTCATTAGCGTAGCAGAATTAGAAGATTAACTTTTTAAATGAAGAGAAAAAAGGTGTCAATTAATTCCAGGACACCCCTGACAGATATTTAACAACTTTTGAGGTCACCATGGAAAGAAAACTAAGCTATGTTTCTATTAGAGAATTATTTGATTTCTTATAACAAAAAAAAAGTTTTTCTAAAAGAACTGAAAAAACACTGCCCTTTTCTCACATTCTCTACACTCTCACCTTAGTGAAAGATTGTATTATTAAAAAATAACGAATATTAAGCTTGTGTTTAAGAGCTCAACCTCTAATATTCTAACAATAGTGTTATTCTTTAAATAATGTTCATCACGAATATATAAAGTTTTATTTCTATTCCATAAATTCTTTCTTTTTTATTTCTCCCCAAACTCCCGCGACATGCCAGTTAATAAACACTGATCTAAAGCGTTATTCTCGAATTAGATTGAGTTTCCGATGAATGGGAGATCTGTGTTTGAATCCAGTTTGGATGTAATGAGGGAGGGGATTTCCCCTGATTGGGTCTCCACTCTTCCAATCCACTCAAATTTGAATACATTTATTCTCAAATTTACCCTTATCATCATTGTACAAATATTGCTATGCGGATAGCCCAAATGGGTAGTAAGACGTGGTGTTTAAAACCCTATTAGTTTTAATTAAACATACACTAGTATAACAGCCTTTGTGACGTCACTGCACAAGCAATAAATAAACAAACAAGAGAAAACCCGATAAGTTTGGTTGTAGTAATAAAAAAATCGACCAACCATCGCTTATAAAAGATTTTAAACTTTTTTTTTTATCCAACAACAATCCACCCCTTGTTACGAATTTTCGTTGAACTCTCTACACCAGCTGTTCCCAAAACTTTTTATTCGGCGTTCTATTTAATTAAATGGTCCTGAAGGCACGTATCATTTAGGTTACCTTTTTTATACATCAAGCCTAGCCTTCGTCCCTAGCTCCTAACCAATTTCGTGATGGTTACATATAAACATTAACCATGATCGTTTTATTTTTGTATATAGTTCGATATTTTACTAACATTTTGTGAATATATAAGACTCAAGAACCACAAGAAAAGATATATTTAAAACATATTACTAATATATGATTGTGTATACTGTATATGAAGGACATTTTTATACATTTATAAAAGTTAGTACAATTTTATATTTATAAATCAACTCAATTTGAGAAAATATCAATAGTCTTCTACTCACAAGATCTTAATTTCTTCTTTTATTATTTAAATTTTAAAATGACACCTGAACACGGGAATTGAACCTGGGACATATGGCTCTCTTCCTCTAGCACCACGTCCTACTACCCATTCGGGCTACACGCATATATACTAATGACCCATTTACGATAAAAGAAAGAGTTGAAAACCATTTAGTAAAAAACCACTATAAGTAACCTCAAACGGATTCGAACTCAATTATCCCTGTCATTAGAAGTCCATATATTGCGAGAGTGAAGCTTTCAACCATGTGTCAGCAACCTTTTTGAAATCATGGGGTATATGGGGTTAAAAAAAATCTGTGGGCAAGTTAAGAAAATTATCGAGGAAGCATTTAAACTTTAGATTTCTCATACTCTTATAGTAAGTTATTTATGAGCACAATTTGTTATTTGTTTGCTAAATCTTTTGTGGGCCAGATAAAATCAGTCAGTAGGCCGGAGTTTGTTGACCGCTGCCTTATACCATGAAGTCAATGAACAAGAAAGTAGTACTTATTATAAATTAGTAGAATGTGATCGATATTTACAACAAAAAAGAAAATATTCATGATATTATTTTAGTAGAACCTTTTTACCAGAACTTAATATAATTGTTTTTATCTCGCGTACCATCAAGAAGGGGCCATGTGGCACGCTTACCACAGTTTAGGAACTGTCGCTATGACCACGGCCCAAATGCATATAGGTAAATAAAGAAAAAAATAATTAAGACCACTGCTGCATATATTTCTTGACCAGGAGATTAGCTAGATAGGTCACATTTCTTTAAGGCTCTAGAATAGTCGATCATGTCTTCCTAAACGCCAGAAACCAAGTGGGTTTGTAACGTTACTGACTGGAGCTGTCCTACAGTAGGAGAACAAACAGGGAGGAGGAAAATATAAATTACAGTAAAAACTTTGTTGCGACTATTAAATTACATCACTTGTTTTACAAAGATATATTTTACAATCATATAACAGTTACCTTTCGTTTACTGGGTACTAAGGGCATAATAATGAGCCAAAATATTGATTTTTGGACTATTCCGAGTGGAAAATTATATTTCCAAGTGTATAATTGTGTATAGGGTCGTAGATAATAGTTTTGTTTTCATTCCAGTAAACACAAAACTCGTGTATGATTAAAGGATTTTCTTAAATATTTAACTTAAACACATCTGTTTGGCAATATTTCAACTAACAAGACCGGGTTGCCATAAAGAGTTTGATGGTTTCTAATATAATATACATGTTGGTCAGCAATGTTCGTGCCTGAATTTTCAACTTTAGAGGGGAATACACATTATAAAAATATTTTATCTTCACTATGCTACACGGAACTAGATAGTGGTGCTATCTGGGTTAGAGTCTCTCGGGCAACGAGAAAAATGTTCACTGAGTGAGCCACCGACCTCTTAGACAAACGGTACAGATCTCTCCCAGAGCCCCGCAATGCAAGTAACACTGAAACTTCTATATTTGTCAAATATAAGTATTTATAAAACTTAATGTGTACACATAGTGTAATCTAAGCAATCTAATTTTTGTATGGATATAAGAGGGTATTTTATGTCATGTGCAAAGCTAAGATATGTTACAATATTAGCAGCCAATAGAGAAATGGGAAAAAATCACCTCACCGTTGAAGTAGTAGAAGTTAAGTTATATGTTAACTATGATGTATAAATAAATCTTAATGTATGGGTGACACCGCCAAGCAATTAATCGCGTTTGAGATGTAATATTTCTCAGGCACGTTTTAAAGTGACTTAGATAACTGAAGTTATGAACTAGCACTTGCAGCTCTACTGTCAGCATAAAATGAATATGTTTGATAATTTAGTACCATTTTACTCTACGTTGTGCAAGAAGAATTCCTGGAAAGACTAAAAGGTCTAGTTTTTTTTATGTCGGTAGTATCCTTCCAGTCGATGTTTTCAATACGAACTCAGCTGTTTCAGATATTACCGGCATCAGGGGAGGTACCTAGTTCTAGAGAGAAAACTCTGCCTCGTGGATGTTTCAAAAGCGACTTGAAAGTATTTGGAAAAGATGGTTGGTGTGTGTGTGTTAAGGGATGAAGGTGTATGATGGAGGTAAGGGTGGGGTGGAAGGAAGATGGACCAGGTGGGCTCACTCGACAGCATATATGGAGCCAAAAATATAAATTTAATAAAACTATATATATATATTTTAAAGTCCAGTAAAACTTCAATAATCCGAATTAAATTGTATGAAATGGGGAGAAGATGTTCCGGACTAAAGAAAATAATAAATATATTAAGAGGAGATTAAAAAAATCATAAACATAGGTATTGTAAATGCAGCAGAAAAACATAATATAATTGTTGGATTAGACAGTTTGTTACTTAAAAAAAACTTCAATAATCGTTTAAAAATAAACTAAGCTAGAAGTTAACTAGATACTCCTGGATCTTAAGAACAATTAACACAAAGGTGGACGGGGTTTGAAGAAGCATTTCTTCCTCCGATGTAGTAATAAATATTTCAAAATAAGGTAGCCATGGTCCGGGCAGACGAAATCTGTATTAACGAGATCCGGATTATAGCAATTTTACTTCGCTATGCTAGTTTTTTTCATTATATGTTTGGAATAGTACTAGCTATAAGAGAGGTACTAACTAATGCAAAATGAAAAGGAAACAAAACAATTTAATATTATTTTACCAACACATCTCACTATCCATTTGGGATGTACGAGTTTTAATCTCGCTAATGGGGTAGGGAAGAGATATATAAAAAATTATTCTGCATTATCAGTGACCAAAAGGTCAAGGTTCGATTATTAATCGTGTGAACTGAAAGGTGGGTTTTCCAAATGTTGTGTATTACTATAGGTTTCTCTTTCTCTCATAAAGTTAATGCCAGTGCACTACATCGAAAACTAGTCTTTTAATCTCAACCCCATATATTAAACCGTCATAGAATCTATCTTTTAAAACGTGTAAATTTTAAAAAAAATTTACTCACTCTAAAATATGGTATAAAGATATCAAGATGTATTATATATTATTAATACCCTACATTCCAAGGTTTATCAGTCTAAAAAGTAATAAAAGTTTAATTAATATAATTTTTAATTAATGTAATTTTCAATTAAGTTTCCTGTGAAGTGTTGGTATTCTGAGATCAAAGTAAATGGTTAGAAAGAATGGTTCAGCCTTCCTCAAAAAAATAAAGTTATTCGTTTTATAAGTCGCAACAAAATATTCATAGATAAATTCAGAATGGTTTTAAGAAGTTTTGAAACTTCAAAAAAACTCTCATTCCCACAAGAAATACCTCATTGTGAAAGACACCCTTAAAAAGGGGTGTAAATAACTTGAGTGAAAGCTCTGAATTTTTTTTTTTTCAGTTTCAATACAAAAAATATTTCTTTTTGACCAAAATAAATTAAATATTGCTTCAGTAAATTCATTTAGATTTTAACAGGAAGCCCGTTATTTGAAAACTGGGAGCTCACATTGCCACAACGGCGGGAAGAAAATACTACAATATTGTATTTACATTCTTAGTCAATTTAAATATTCAAATAAAGTTAATGTATACATTAAACCATAAGAAAGTATTATTTGAAGCTTCGATAAGTTAAATTAATCGTAATTTATATATGTATATATATATATGTATATATATATTTGCACCGCGTCTTACTACCCATTCATGTTATACGCTTAAGTACTAATTATGCTAATGGTTTGAGTGATTTTGAACGTTATATTTAGAGGAAGTGTAACTGCATTTTCGTGGGGGGAGAGTGAAAAACTATTTTGTAAAAACCACCCTCAGTACACCCGACCTAGGTTTGAACCTTGATCTCTCCATCGTTGGCAGTCTAATCTACTTTGAGACTAGCGCGTTAGACCATGAGGCCACCGAAGCATGTTTTAATAACTATTGACATTGTAAATATGCAAGGTCAAAAAAGGGAAAGGGACCATTAATTTGTTAAGGGCTTAGCTTAAGATTTGAAATATTTCGGTCTGTGTATACGACAGCTACCTCTCCCTTCCCCTTCAACCCCCCAAATAGGGATGGTTGCCGCAAGCAGCCATGTCGTTCCACCAGGGAACAAGGAAAGGCTTTGATTGTTGTAGAATCGGTAACCTTCTAGAACGTTCCTTTGAAATCTCTTTATCATGCTTAGAGCGAGGGAGTGAGGAAGCTCTGCCCAGTTCTAGAGTCATGATTGTATATTGAGGAACACAGTTGTCCAGGGCAATGGGTGTACTCGGTTCACCTGCCCAGTTCTAGAGTCATGATTGTATATTGAGGAACACAGTTGTCCAGGGCAATGGGTGACTCGGTTCACCTGGCCAGTTCTAGAGTCATGATTGTATATTGAGGAACACAGTTGTCCAGGGCAAAAGGTGACTCGGTTCAATATTAATGTAATCAGCGTAGCTTCTAATAAATACTCTAATCGATATTGCTGTTGATATGTAACTCCAGTTTAGTTAATTAGCTCTCAGAAGCATCGAAAGTTAAAATGGTAGTTTATTAATAAAAATCTAAGACAGTTATTGTTCGACAGAGAAAGGTTTGAACGCAACAGTTTTTGATAACATTTAGAAGAACTTTATAAATGCATCAAATAAAACATATGTTTAGAATGTTATATTTTAGCAACTTTCAACCAATATTAGTGTTCGAAAGTGAGCTTCCTTTAAAATTAGAGGTTTACATTTAGTTTATTTATTTATATTGTAATAATCTTTTCTCCTCATTTAAAAAGTTTGATATTTTATTTATTTGAAGTATTTAACGTGCACTTTCTGAACCGACCGATTACGAGAATTTCTAAGAGTGAGCGTGAAAGAATCAACTGATTTTGCCGGGAAAGTTATTTTCACATACCCCCCCAGGGTTCTTTTACACGGTTCAATCGACATGGTACCAACGGCTTTACTTCCGCTACAAAGGAGGTTGTGCTACAAATTTGTATCGCTCAAGAAAAATGCGCCAACTTCAGTTGGGTTCGAACCCACAAATATCGGGTCCTGAGGCGAGACTCCAAGACCACAGACGTCGACTTTAAAATATAATATTTATCACCAAGTCTTACTACCCGTTCGGGTTATACGCTTAAGTACTAATTACGTAAATGGATTAGGAATTGGGAGGGTTGAATTTAGAGGAAGTGAACCCGCATTTGCGTGAAGGGAGAGTGGAAAACCATTTAGGAACCCNACCCCAGTTCACCCGACCGAGATTCGAACCTCGATCTCCTCGTCCTCGGTGGTCTGGCTCAACACGACTAGCGCGTTAGCCAACTACGCCACCTAGGCGGGTGAAGACTTTAAAAAAGTTTCGTAGAAATCTAAGCTAAATGCATCTACTAAATCAAGGTTTTATTTAGATTAGCCAAAAATCGTGTTGATTATTAAAAAAACCTGATGGAAAAGCAAATATTAGTGCGTTCCCTTTCATCCTACCCTATGTGTACTTTGAATATGTTTTTATTTTTAATCTCCTCGACTTGATAGAGAGTTATTAAAGTATCACGCTATACATTCATGCCTCTGTAAATTGAATGATCAACGTGTCTATCACTTCACAATAGTCGATCGCGTGGTTAGAAAACTAAAGCATCACGAACCGTAAGGCACTTCATTTTTAGGTAGAAATGGGGGGTTCTTAAATGTTTCAAAGGTGGAAGAGTCACGCAGATGTTTTCCCTGCCATTGAAAAACTGACTAGATATTGAGGCCAGTGTAAAAGGTGAACTGTCAAATTTTTGATTGATACAATTGATTGACAACTTAATACTTTTCTCTTTTTCAATCTATGATTTCTGTATGAATTAATAATGAAAAATAATGTTTATTTTTACCCGTTCTTGTCTGTTTCTTGGCGTGTAAAAACATAGTGCTCACGGGGAAAAGCAAACATAGTATGATGGGTTCATCCCTCATGTTGGGCCCCACTTACCCACTAACGAAAATGCAAAGGGCGTAAGGGGGTGGACATAATATTGGGTAGCTTATACCCATCAACGAGCATCTTCAAGGGAAAGGGGAAAACATTTCTTTTAGCACGGCGCCTTACAACCCATTCGGGGTATACGCTTATGAACTAATTATTACGCTTATTGGTTAGGGATGGGGAAGGTTAAATTTAGAAGAAGTGTACCTGTATTTGAGTGGAGAGTGGAAAACCTTTTAGGAAAGGCCAGTACACTCGACCGAGATCAAAACATGGTATCTCCGTCATCGGCAGTTTAGTCTATTACAAGAGTAGCGTCTTAGACCGTACGACCACCGAGCCGGGTAGAGGGAGATATGTTAAGGGAGGTAAAAACATAATAATGGGCCTCTCTTACCGATATGTGAACAAGTTTAGGAGTCAAACATAAAATTGGGGACATTCACCCCTGAATTAGCTTGATATATATATATATATATATATAGCCTTCAAACAATAAAATAATGCCACGTCAAATTAAACTCTGAGTTAATGATGTACACATAATGTACGTGATTTTGGATATGGGTTAGGGAAAAAAAACCACTAACCTTGCAATTTGGAAATTAATCAAGATTCTGTAATTTTGCTACAGTCCATATATGAGGATATATATTATATTATGAGGAGATTCCACTCCAACAGCTAACGACGTTGCCTTCTTGGAGATTTAGAATCTCTTTTGCTAAGCGGGTTGCATCTTAACCTGACGCACCTAAGCAGGCAGTCTAAGCACTATCACACTTGGACGCCAATGTACGAGCTAGAAAGAGAGGGAAGAAATGAGTTCCCCCTGAGAGAACTCTTGTCGATCTGCTGATATCACTTTCCCTCTTCCTCTGACGAGTTTACACAGCCACTTTAATATTTGCGCCTTCAAAACATTGACTTGCCTTTTTAACTTCACCATTTTCTTGTTTCCTATTCTAGATAAACGTATGATTCCACGGACTTTTTAAATCTACATCCTGGCAAGAAGACTCCTACAGGGAATTTTCGTGACCAAGACAAATAGTCTTGGTTGTCTAGGATTTATAAGAAAAAAATCGTTTGCAAAAATCTTAACGATAAAAATAAAACTTTTGTGGCACTGTAAGACTATTTTTAGAATTATTTAAGAATCGATGGTTTTCAACGTTATATATTTAAAATTCGTTGAGTTAAACGTAAATTCACTAACATGGGAAATCCTATCTTGACAAGCTGTGACGTTACAGGTAGGCAACGTTCTTAAGTGTCCCAAAGTTATAGGGCTTATGTTTATATGAGTGATATGTCTCTCACCTTTCCTTGTTCACACAACGATGTTACTGTGTGACTTAATGGTGAAATAGGTCGAATACAAGTTTATTGATATCAGGTTCTGTCTCAAATTGAGACTATTATATCTAAGGGGATTGGATCTTTTCATTTGGCAAGGAAATGCAGAGCCATGGTAAAAAAACAGTTATGCTCAAGAATTGTTATTGTTTTGCAATTTTATTTTCGGAAACTGTTTGTTCAAGAATAAAAACATGTTTATTAAGATATACTTTTTATATACACACCTCCACTATAATTTCAACAGTGATCAAATATCGATGAAATCAACATTTTTCAATAGAAAACAGCCGGCTTACTAACAAAAGATAAGAAAATGTAACGATTAATAAACATCGATGTATTATCTTAGAAGGTGTGTTGAAAATATTAACATTAAAATTTCCCTCGTTCTCGAGAAAACTGATATTTCCAAAAGTAAGATTTTTCCGCAAGACCTGTCCGGTAGCTAGCGCCATCTACGGTTTCCGTGATCCATCTGTTCTTGTTGGTGCGGAAGGATACTTAGGTCGGTTGTGAAGCCACGCCACGCCTTTCACCCTCCCGCCCACCATCCCACAAAATAGGTCTCAAACTTGCACTTTACAAGGCCAAGCGACATAAGTGTTGGTGTTTCACCAGCACTGATGGCCGAGTAATCATAGAGAGTGTCACTTGGTTTCCATTGACTGGAAATACGGGGTTCGAAATAAGGCCATGCTACACTTACACTGAGATGATTTTCCAAATTATGTTTTTCCTAATGTTTACCCCTTGCTCCTCCAACGCAATGTGTGTAACTTTCCTCTAAATTATCTCCTCCTCACCCTTACCCTACTATCGTAGCTAAAGAAGTATAGCCCGGATGGGTAGTAATACTTGAAGAAAACAAGCCAAAAATTAATAGAAGTTTTTCTATTTATATTTTTCGAGTTATTTTAAGAGAATTTTCTGGGGGGATTGATTATATCAGTACGTGACTTACAAACCTGAAAAAATATGGGAAATAATATAATTTTAATATACCTATGAATAAAATGAAACGTTAATTGAAATATTTTCTGGTAACAAAGATATAAATATATGAATATGAAGCTATATTAGCATACTTGAGTGCTGATACTCACTAACATGGACTTAACTACTTTATGGCACTAGAAACTATAAAGTGCATTGCTGCACTTACAAGAGTACATTACTTATCCCTCCCTATTTTGAGAAAATTCTATCCAGTCCCCCTCATTCCACCCTATCCCTAGCTTGAGAAAATTCTATCCAGTTCCCCTCATTACACCCTATTCCTAACTTGAGAAAATTCTAACCAGTTCCCCTCATTACACCCTATTCCTAACTTGAGAAAATTCTAACCAGTTCCCCTCATTACACCCTATTCCTAACTTGAGAAAATTCTAACCAGTTCCCCTCATTACACCCTATTCCTAACTTGAGAAAATTCTAACCAGTTCCCCTCATTACACCCTATTCCTAACTTGAGAAAATTCTATCCATTCCCCCTCATTACACCCTATTCCTAACTTGAGAAAATTATTTCCAGTCCCCCTCATTACACCTATCCCTAACTTGAGAAAATTATTTCCAGTCCACCTCATTACATCCTATCTCTTTCAAGTAGACTCTAATGTTATCCTTCCATCTGCATCTATTTCTTCCCATTTAGTGATCCAGTCAGTATTATTAACAAGTTTCTAAATGCTTTCACCCATGCTGCATCTCCTGCCCACCGTAATCTACGAGACTTGACTATCCTAACAATGTCTTGTGATCAGTACAGATTATGTAACCCATCATTATATAACATCTACCACTCCCCAGTAGCCTCATCCCGTTTTGGATTAAATATCTTCATAAGCCCCTTGTTTTTTAAAACCCTTTTAACTGTAAGGTAATGGACTAGGTTTCATAGGGATTTACACAACGTAATATGAAGACAAACAGAATAAAAATTGTAGATTTAAATTCAAATTAATAAAGTAAATGTTATTAAAAAAAAACACTTCAGTTTCTTTGGTTGTCAGAATTAAACCTCACTTTGTCTGGTGTGCTAACCATCCACCTAAGCCATAGTGACTAGAACAAGAACTTTTTGACAAATATATTTCCGTTTAGGAAAAAAAAATTATTAAAAGCCTTACTTCCTTTCATCATCAATTAGTCATGTCAAGACGGCCATTATTAGGTTCCTTGCTGTTTTTATTACGAGGTGCTAAGAAACGTTAATTTCATAAGGACCTGAAATTTCTCGTCACAGTCATTACGAACAATAATGTTAATGGCGTAGGAAACTTAAAAAGTAAAAAAACAACAACAACAAAAAAACACACAACAAAGATGAGAGGACAAAGGAATAAATGAAGAAAACAGAAGGAACAATTTTCATGTTTTGGGTGTGTCTCAACATATTTCTTCTTCTTCTTTTTTCCTGCCAACACTCCCGTAGTTATTCTTCTCCTTTTTTTCTTTGTTGCTGTAATATTTTTTTTTTTTAAGTTTTCTTTCTTAGTATCACGCGATTATTTTTCCCCCGCGCCAAGTGAATTTGTAGCATTGCGCTTCGTCCCGGAAGATACATCATTTTGTTGACGTTTACACCTTGGTTATGTGGAGACTTAATTTAAAGTTATGACTTTATAAAGGGAAAAAAGAAGTCAACTTTAACTGGGAAGTTTTTTAATAAATCCATTCTGAATGTATTAGCCTACATTAATTATTGATTTTTTTTAAAGAACATTTAAAAATTATTTAAATCCTAAGTTTGACTTTAGTTTTTTCTAAAAGTTTTGATAACATAAACATTATACTTATTGGTTTGACCCAAACATATCTGAATTTTCATTTTATAGGTAGTTTAACAAAAATATCAATTTTAGAATCAATTTAAAACATCTTATTATAAAATTTTATAAGCCCGTTTCCGGTAATATATATTACGAGGAAATGACTGAACTGATTTTGACAAATAACCAGTCATTTTAACGGTTAGGAGTCGAGGATGTCGGGAAAAAGAGCAGTTTTCCACGAATACCCAATTTTCACAGAGAATTTTTAGGTTTTCAATCTTTTTTTAGTCACCATGAGAACCGTTACTTGCTGCATGGCTCTAAATCTCTCAATAAAATATATCTCTTTGGCCAAAAAATAGTAACTCAATCTTTATTTGTTGGTCCGAACACATCACAACTTTATCTTTGGATGAATATTTATTTTGGATGGTGGTCATAACACATCTAAATTGACATTCCTAAACTGAGAAAATATTTATTCTTAATTGGAACGTTGTTATTGTTAATTTGCATTTAAATCAATAATATTTAGCATAATTTGAAAATTAAAAGGTTAAGTTGTTAAATTCATGAAAATATTGTCTATGTTTTGTTTCATACATGATAAAATGATGTTTGAATATATTTTGGTATCTATTATAAGCTCAAAAAAGATAAAATGATCTTGAATTATGTTTAAAAAATAGCCATTTTAACTATCTAAGTATGACTTTTGGTGTTTATTTTTTTCAAATAATGTGTTATGATATTCATTTTATTCCAATAATGGGTTTTGATGTTCATTTTAGCAGATAGTAACACAATACAAATACATAAATTAAGCTAAGTTTTCATTTTACTGCTTAATTTTGAGAATATGATATTTAAAAGTAATGTTTTGAGCACCCCATATAATTTATATTTTCACATTCTTACAAATATAGCTGGCTCAGCTATGTTTCCATGTTGATACTTAATTTTGAGGGAATGATATTTCAAAGAACCGTAATGTTTTAGTACCAGATTTATAATCTCACATTCTCTAACTCTATCTCACGATCTCACACACACTCACACACTCTCTCACACTCTCACACTCTCTCCCATCACATACACACACACTCTATAAAACTCTCTCTAATATATCTTCTTTCATTCTATCTTTCACACTGTATCCCTCTCTCTCGCACACTCGCTAACCTTACATACACTCTTTATCATATAATTTCTTTTACATTATATTTATTTTACTCTCTTTCTTAAGCTCTCGCTCGAACGTTCTATCTTTTGCTCTATCTCTCTCTTTTTAAGCTCCCTGTATCTTAAACTCTCTCTAAGTCAATCTCATTCTCACTCTCTCAAACTCACTCTCTCTATATAAAACTCACTCTCCTTCAAACCCACTCCCTTTAGTCTTAGACTCGCTCTCTTAATTTATCTGTCTAATTCTTTCACTCTCAATCTAGTTTTCTCTCTCTAAACTAATCTCTCCCTCTCTAACTTTATCTCTAAAACTCTCTATCACACGCCCTTCCATTTTCTCTCTTTTTCACACAATATTTCTCTAAAAAATTTTCCACTCTCCTTCTCACACACACACAAACTCTCTCTAACTTTCTCTCATACACACGCGCTTTTTCTCTTCTCCTAGTATTTCTCTCTCTATCATATACACACACTCTCACAACAACTCACTCACACTCACTTGATCTCTCTCAATTGCTCATTCTCAGTCTTTTACACTCACTTTCTCACACTCCCATTTTCACATTCACCCACACAATCACACAATCACACACCCAAACACTTATCATTCTCTCTATTTTATATACTATACATAATTTGATGAGCCCATTTCCAGTAAAAGAAATTGCGAGGGAAATACTGAACAGATTTTGACCAACGAACACTAATTTTAAAGATCAGGTAATCAGGATGCTGGTAGAAATAGTGGACTAGAACTAAAACACAATTTTCCTAGAGAGTTTTCCATAAAAAAAAATTCTGTGTGGTCAGCGGTTCATCTGTACAATCATTCTTTGTTTACATCACCATGGAAACCATGATTTGTGTATAGCTGTATATTGGTAAATAAAATATTTGTTTTTGTTTAAAAATAATATCAGCTCAATAATTGTTACTCGAGTGGTTTGGTGCAACGAATAGGTAGAGATCTGGGGGTGGGGTCATTTTAAAGTTCTCATTGGGGCGTGAAGGGGGAAAATATAAGTTTTTATTCAAATTACACACCAAAAACTAAATATATAAGTAAAGTTGATAGCCTTTAACGAGTAAACTTTAAACTAAAAACGTGAGTGAGGGCTTATTATAAATATCCTTTCCCAATAAAAAGTTTAAAATATATTTTAGTGCAATAATCTGCAGCCATCGCTTCAACGAGCCACTCGGTATATTTATACAATTCAATACTTTTTAGCGTGTGTAGTGTATGTTACACCCCATTCGTGAATAATCTTCCTAGTTCATGAATTAGGCATCTGCTCCTGACCGTTTCATGAACTGGTCAAAAACTTTTCCAGTTCATTAATTGTGCAGTGCTTGTGCTGCCCTGTTCATGAACTGGTTATTTCATGAAATGGCCAGCTTCAATCGCTAACACAATGAAATGGACAAGTAAAGAACGGCTCCGGTATAAAATATAGTTTAGATTTCAGTCGTCCTAGAATGGAAGGTTAGGCTTAGTTAAGTTAGGTTAGTCTAACATAATATCTTAAAAAAAAAATTTCGGTTAGCTTGTAATAGATAGTACAATAATTTCCAGTACATGAAATGGGCACGAATTAATACAATCTTTGCCCAATTCTTGAAATGGTCAATAGAAGAGGCCATTCCACGAAAATTGACATAAATCTGACCAATTCATGAAATGTTCGGTTTAACTTTTGTGGTGTAACTAATATAACCTACATATTATTAAAGTAAGACCGAGTCTACTAATTTATGAACCCAAATATTTAATTTATATACTAGGCCCTAATGCCGAATTAAGAATCTAGAGTCTATCAATTACCATCAGAATCCGGGCATTCGAGGGATCAAGGAATCAAAAATACCATCTACTATACGTATATATAAATACCTATATATAGATATAGTATAAATAATAATAATATTAATAATAATAGTAATAATAATAATAATTGTAGCCCACTAGTGGAAATATTGGCCAGTACTAATGTGCCGTTGCTCAGGAGACGCCAGAATGCACTGATCGTACATCCTTTCCGTGGAAATGGAGGCTTTTTTTTATGTCCCTTGGAGATGAGGTGATGGTGATAGTGGAGATGACGAGGCGGAGCCAGTGAAAACAATTAAACCTAACTTATGTTTAACTAACCAAACCCTGGTGACCGTTGTGGTAATCCCCCCTTCGGGAAAAAATACCCAAGGTACAAGCCGGGAATAGAACCCAGGACCCCTAGACTCGTAACCAGGTACACTGATCACTACACCACGGGGAAGCCTATGAATACAATTTAAATCATATAATATAAGAGCTGTGTACTGATATAATGAGTTGTTTCATAAAGTAACTAGGCATACATATATTGGATGGGACTCTTTAATGATTATATAAAGCTTACTAGGGTGTATTTATATAATTTATTTTATGAATACTCGGTGCGCTCTTTATAAAACAACAGATTATATCAGTTCACAATCCATAAACAAAATTAATCGTAATCTGCGTTGGTGGGCACACGGCTAAGCTCATTTGGTCTAATTTTATTAGTGAGGTAAAGGTCTGTACATGACTCCCGGTTAGGTAAATCCTAGTGTGGTTTTATTTCTAAAATTGTTATCTCACTCTTCCTCAAAGCAAATGTGGGACGCTTCCTCTAAATAATACCTTATTTATCCCTAATACATTAGTATAACTAGTATATATGCGTATAATCCTATTTGATAGTTAGATGAAGAGAAAAGATAACTTTATTCTAGAACAGACGTGTTACGCCAGTCAACCGGCTGTCAAATCATTGTTGTGGGAGGGAAAATATTAATAAAATAAATCATATTTTTCGGACATGCTAGGAATAAAACCCAATATTCTTTAACCTTTGATTTATATAAGTTGTTGAACAAATATAGGAAATTATATAATACTTCCTTTAAGTTAAAAACAAGCTTTTATTTATTGAAAAGAACAGGAAATATATATTTAAACACCATTACTATAGTTTATAATTTTATATGTTCATGAACTAATCTAGTCTTTTTAGCTATGTTCATAGTTAATTTTAGTAAGAAGTGCTATAAATATTAAGTTAATAATTAAGTTTAATATAAAATTACATAGCTAATTTTTTTAAGGGGTGTTACAAATTTAAAAAAGATATAGTTTAATATACAATTTTTTTGTTTATATTAATTAAAACACTCCTTTGTAATATTAACTGTGATTTTTTTTTACTAAATTAAATCTTTCTTAACTTTAAATTTATAACACTCCTTACCAAAATTAATTAAAAAGATTTAGTTTAATATAAAATTAAAAGATTGTTTGATTGACATTGAAAATAAGCTTCTTGAACAGACAAATAAAATGTACAATATATGGTTGAAAGTGTATTAATAGAGTTTGTACTTAATGGAAATGGATTAATAAAGTATTAGATAAAAAAAGTTTCTTATCTAGTGATGTAAGTCCCTTCTCCAGTTTATTGGATGGTTGATAGAATTGTCAACCAAATTCAGGAGGAATTCAGTCTTGATTGAACTTAGTTGATTTTGTTTAAGATATGCTAATATAAAATTAGCTATGCTTCTAAATTACCTTTTTTTAATCTACATTCTTGAAAATTACGTTTGGGTTTTAATACTAAGCCGCTTCTTAGAACAAAAAAAACCCACGTTAAAGACCCAGACTTTAAACTGAGAATTATTTTAAAGTCAACGTTTTATTAAAGGGTTGGTTGGGGTGGGGGGGGGG
>CABFWO010000535.1:136481-188655 GCA_902155825.1 Timema genevievae | reverse complement strand
CCCCCCCTTTCCCAAACCTGACAACTCTCGACTTGGCAAAGCCACAAGATTCTTCGTTTTACGCTTACGTTCTACTTACTACCACAACTAGATGACGGAGACAGCAACAAAAACCCCCCAACGAATCTCATCCCCTTTGACGGGCGAGATTTAACGACCAATAGTTAACAAAATAAAATGGTATGGTGCACCGAAAATAATATACCCTTTTTGTTTTATTCTTTTAGCACCGCTCGTATAGTGAAACAAATCAAAGCAGAAAAATAACGACACATACACACGTTTTACAATCAAAGAATCGTTTCAAGTAATCTCACAACAACAGTAGGCAGCCGTCTGATTGCATCTCGACTTGTTAGAGCAGACGCACCGATTAAATCCATTGGCTTTAAAATTTTATCAGGTCACTCAAGAAGATATCGCGCATAGCGGAAAAAGCTGAAATAATTTCAAGTCATTCAGTGCATACAACGCTGATAAAACTTAATTCAACATTTTCATACTAATACCCGCGCCGGTGGACACGTGGTCTAAATTAAAGGTTCATATAGATTGGTAAATCGGTGATTGGAAATTAGGGTTCGAATCCTGTACTAGTGTGCTTTTTTTTACTAAATGGCTTCCAACCCTTCCTTCTAAACAAACACCAGTGCAATTCATCTGAATTATTTCCTCCTCCTCTCAACCTCAATAGAATAATTACTATACATGGGACCCACTTCGGGGGCCGCGTGGTCTAACCCGCTAACTTCGTGTTGGATTAGACTGCTGAAGACGGGGAGATCGGGGTTCGATCCAGGTAGAGTGCACTAAGGGTGGTTTTTCCTAAATGGTTTTCCAATCTCCCTCCACGATAATTAGGGTGCATTTCCTCTAAATTAAGCCTTCATAATCCCTAATCCATTAGTGTAATAAGAGTACATAGGCGTATAAGCCGATGCGGTGTTTATATATATATATATATATACACACGTACAACCCGAACGGGCTGTGTGAGTTTATGATAATATTATTATACTCTCTATGTAAATACACGTGTGTCTATGTGTGTATACACGCTCATCTGTATGTAGGGAAGATTCCATTAGCAAACGTATTATTTATTCGATCTCGAGTTTATGAATACAACCATTAAATATTTCATTACTAAAGTAAAATAAAAGGTATAGCTCCCCATCTCCTCAAAATGGCATCGCTTTCACCCTCCCCGTGGGCGCGATAAGAACAAAGAAGATGACGCTTAGAGTTCATAAACATTATATACAGTTAATTACACAGTTATAATACGTGTGGATAGAATTATTCAAATCCTATATCAACAAAAACGACTCTCCACTTTTGAAACTATACGACACGGGGATACCCCACTTATCAATACTTCCTCCGAAAACCCAACACTCTCCTCATACCCTTCACTCCCTCTTCTCCGGGTAGGGCCGCTCTACCGGTACGTGTTAACAGATTCCCAAATTAGGTTTTTAACTACTTCTAGCCCCCGTCGAAACGTTATTCTGTCTGTACAGGACGGTAGAAAGGAAGTGTGTGTGCGTGTGTGTGTGTGTATACAGAGAGCGCTGTACGGCAGGTCCAGACGAAGTGAGCCGTGCTAAACACACATTGTTCGCAGTGTTGACTTTTCATTCCATTTAGTCAGTCCACATGGCATTAATACAGAGCGAGAGGGGTTTGGACCGCCATCCCATAGTTATGCTTGTTTCGAGGCACGAGCATAGTAGCCTCATTACTATTTTAATTCTTCTATTACCTGATTCAGTGGCCGCATGGTCTTGGGCGCTACTCTCGCAGTTGCCTAGACTACCGATGATCCCGGTCGGGTGTACTGGCAGATTTTTTTTTTACTTAATGGTTTCCCACTCTCTCCACGCAAATACAGGTACTCTTCCTACAAATTCAACCTTATCCCTAACACAGTAGAGTAGTTGCTAAATAAAATATAAGCGTGTAACCCAAATGGGTAGTAAGACGTGTTGCTAAAATATTCTATTGATCTATTGTTAATTTCTGTGGTTTTGGTGTAAAGTGCTGAATAGACTCGGGGAACGATGTTTACGGGTTCAAACACAGCCAAGGTCAACAGATTATTTATGAGCGATAAAAATTTCCGTGGCACAACTTCCTCCAAAGAGGAAGTAAAGTCACTATTACCACGTCAATTGTGGAATGTGAAATAACCCTGAGTGGTATGTGAAATAAACTTCTTCGGCATGAGGGGTAGATTCTTTCCCACGCCTTCATATAAATTCAGTGTGAAACACATTTGGGAACCACCAGACTTTCACATTAGATTTCTACCAGATTGTGCAGGCAACACTAAATAGCTGAAGGATTGATTGCATGCCCAGCACCGTATGTATATCAATCACATTAAACGAATATTCCTGTTGTTATCTTGAGAAGAATATGAATTATTTATGAATTTTTATTTTACTCATCAGATAATAAAATCGTAAGAATTATGATAAAAAAATTGCATAAATTGATGTCTTAACTGCTCGAATCTATGTCCACATGAACTGTCAGGCTCATACAATCTGGATGTGGAGGTCAGGGACCAAATATTGGCCAATCATTGTACTGGGGGTGGTTTTTCCTGAGTGCTACCAACTAAGCTAAGGTGTCTGACGATTAAATGATAGTATGACATGGTTTTAAGGATCATGGGGGTGTCTAATAGCATTCCTGAAACTTCTAATTAAATTTAATAATTGAAAATACTATTTTTACTTTCTCTCTATCTTACAGGTAGAGAAAGTATGGTGATCGTCAAAAAAATCGAACTCGAGATTTTGATGAATTTTGACGTTTCATGACTTCCTGAATCCGAAAAAGTGGTTTTTGAATTTCTGTCTGTCTGTCTGTCTGTCTGTCTGTCTGTACCTCCAACTAGAGCCTAAACTATTTTACCGATTGAGCTGAAACTTGATATCTAGGGTTTTCATAGGGTTGCCCCGAGGGGTTTTTGGAATTGGATATCTACCCCTAAAATTAAGGGTAGTTTACTGAAGGGAAAAAAGAGAAAAAGTCGATTTTCTCAAAATCGGCTCTAACGATTTTGATTAAATTTCATTTATGAACATTAATAAATATTCCAAACAAAATGGCTACTCTCAATATTTCGGCAAAATGGCTTTAAGGGCTCCGGTCTGATGCGTAAATTAACATTTTTTATAATAGCTCCGAAACTATTTGAGATATGAAATTACTTAGCATTACAAATATGTATATATATTTATAATACAGATATTTTATCCGAAACATATTTTTATAAAATCAATAACTTTCAATCTATACGCAATTATATTAAATTTTTTAACTTTTTGGACATTAAAGTTTAAGTATTGCGACCGTAAAAAAAACTAACCTGAAATGTTGATGGATGTCGACGTCTCATGACCCCCCGAACCCTAAAAAATAGTCTTTGCAATGCCGTCTGTCTGTGTGTCTATAAAAACTTAAAATTAAGGGTAGTTTACTGAAGGGCGAAAAGAGAAAAATTTGGTTTTCTCAAAATCTGCTCAAACGATTTTGATTAAAATTCGTATCTAGGCGTTGATTAAGATTATAAATAAACTGGCTATTTTCATTTTCCTATGAAAATGATTTTTAGGGTACTTTACAGAAGCGTTAATTTCCGTATCTCCACAACTATTTGAGAAACTAAACAACTTATCATTGCAAAATTGTAGGACTATTAGAAATAAAAAACTTTTATTTGACATATATTTTTATAAAAGCAACAGTTTCTGAGATATTTGCAAATATATTAATACAATTTTGTGAGCTTTAGTTGTAAACATATACTACTTAAGTCTTAACGCAATAATTCTCCAATGCCATAGAGTAATTAAATATAAGTATCTAAAAAAGTATGTTATTTTTCCTTAAATCTCTTAGGAGAAATGTTTGCATAGCAATGATCTATCTCCATTTTAGACTCAATAGTCAATATTTACATTTTTTATTGGTCAAAATGTATAAATGAATAATTAAATATCAATGCGATGACTTGAAGATCTGCAAAACCTTATAAAATGTTAAAACTTTAACCAGAAATCGAAATTTTAATACGAAGTGTTGACCCTTGTGGAAGACATTAAACTGTTTGAAATGCTCTTAGGTGGACAAAGATGCGCCTCTTTTCTCATTGATTCTATATCATTGTATATTATTTTATGCATGATCTTATGATGTAATGATACAATGTACATTATTCCGTTCAGAAATCTTACGAGTTTATAGAAAGAGAGAGAAAGTCTGTGCGGTGCGCTGTACCATTTATTTCTTAGTGCTACCAACTGAGCTAAGGTGTCTGACGATTAACTGATAGTATGGCATGGTTTTAAGGATCGGGGCTGTGTCTAATAGCATTCCTGAAACTTCCAATTAAATTTAATAATTGAAAATACTATTTATTTAATGAAAATAGCTATCAATATTAGTTTGAATTAAAAATGTAGATAGTTTGTTGTGATGACCACATGACACCCTCTATCAGCAAATGTTGGCACTTTTATTGATAATTTTTTTGTTCTTTCATTTAGCTAAGAGAGAAAAAAGTATACAGTAATACTTAGGGGAGTATTATTACAATCGTTTGATAACGCTTTTTATTGAAATTATAATATTACTTAGAAAATAATTACTATCTCTATATAGGTTAATATAATTGGCTTTCAACCAATGTTTTCAATAAAAATATCCTGGTACTTGTCATTTAACACCACTCCTACGCTGGATGGACTGTTTTTAAAGTAGGAGTGTAGCTGACTCCAGAAATAAATCTGTGTTTTTGCATTTTTTGTAACAACCATTAATTTATTTGACCAAAATAAGTAAAATATTGCTCAAGTATAAACAAAATTAACTTTCTTCACATGTTGATATCAGCATTTGTTGAGTACCCATCATGAGCATAGTGGCATTAGATGACAAACGTTTTGATGAAGAGAAAATTTTATCATTAAATTCCAGGACACCCTTGACAGATATTCAACAATTAATATCGACCCAATTCGATGGCTACATGGTCTAAGACGCTACTCTAGTTGTAGGCAAGACCACAGATGATGGGGAGATCGAGGTTCGAATCACGGTAGGGGGTGTACTGAGGGAGGTTTTTCCATACTGGTTTTCCACTCTCTCTCCACGCAAATGTGGGTACACCACCTATAAATATAACTATTCCGACCCCTAAAAACCGTTTGCGTAATTAGTACAAGAGCGTAGGCTATATCGCGAACGGGTAGTAAGACGCAATGCTAAAAGAAAAAAACTGTTGATATCAGCATGCGAAAAAAAAAACTATGTTACTACTGGAGTAATAATTGATTTATTTTGGCCAAAGAAATATTTTGCCAAAAACACTATTCTCGTTCCCTACATCGCCTTCTCCTCCAGGTTTATATTTTGCCTATGTTAGCAACGAACGGACTTTCCGAACGTCCAATTAACCGCCCGTGTGATAGTTTGTATGGAGCAGATAGAGGTGAACCTGTTTGTTTACTTTGGACGGAGCACTCATTTGAGGGAGGGAGGGGGTCTTATCAAGAATACAGCTGACTAAGGCAAAAAGTACCAATTTAGGAACCCACCTTCCCTTCCCCCCCTCGAGCACCCGCTTTATACCATCAATAGCATCTGCCTCCCCACCAACCGATCCCCCAACACTTTTATTTGTTAGGCCAGCGGTGGGGGGCTGAGTTTAAAAAGATCATAGAGAACAGAATATCGGGTGATTCCACCACTCATACTCTTTAGACACCCTCACGGAGGAATTACCCCCACACTCTTACATTTCACAATCATTCACAGTTTCATTTTTTATGGTCCTCGGTGCTAGAGTTTACCTTCATAAAGGGGGAGGGGAAGAAGAAATGGAATAAAGAGGGAGATAGAAAAGTAAAGGACAGAAGGGGAGCGAAAGATAGATAAAGGGAGGGAGAGAAAGAGAAGGGGAGATATAGAGGAATAGGGAGAGTTAAAAAGGAAAAGTGAAAGAGAGATTGACAAAGGGAGTGAAATAAGGAAAGCGATAAAGAGAGAATGATAGGGTGTGAGAGAAAGAGGAGAGAGAAATGGAGATAGATATAAGTAGAGAGGGAAAGATCTAGAAAGAAATAAAATGGAGATAGAGAAAGGAAGAGAGGATAGATAAGGATAGGAGAGAGGAAGAGGGCTTGATAAAGGGGGCAAGAGTAGGAAAGAGAGATAATAGAAAAGATACATAGGGATAGGAAGTAGAAAGAATCAGAGTTATAGAGAAAGATAAAAAGTGAGTAAGAGAGAAATAAATATTTAAAGAAATTAAGTGAAAAATAAAAAGAGAGAGATGGCAAATCCATGTTGAGTTTGCGACATATCTTTGGAAGGCTTCATCAATATAAACTAATTGCCTTTCAAACCATCAAAATAATATCAAATTTATGTGGGGTGTTTAAGCGGCAAATTTGTATACGATGTTATTCCAGGGTCAATATTTTAAAAAGTTA
Source organism: Timema genevievae (assembly GCA_902155825.1). NCBI lineage: Eukaryota > Metazoa > Arthropoda > Insecta > Phasmatodea > Timematidae > Timema > Timema genevievae. Next base: position 182,146 of record CABFWO010000535.1, on the reverse strand, counting down.
TCTTAAGAGCCCAGCTCACTCAACAAATAGCTCCTTGCAAAGGTATACAGTGATTTTAGTTGGTAGAACTGTTTACAAAAATCCAAACACACTTCTTTGTGGTCAACTATGTTAACATTCTACAATTTTATTTGTGCTATTTTTTTTATGAGTAGTATGTTGCGAGAGGGACGCCTTAGACAATACTGCCACCGAAGTGGTTATGACTATTATTATGAGTAATGATAGCTTTTCGTTGGTATATAACTTATGTTAAATAAAATGTGTTTATAATTAATACGTTTAATACAAGAGTTTTTAAACTCTTTAACTTCATTTGAGTGGTAAATAGATAGATATGAGTAGCTAACTTATAGGATTGAGGAGGGTAGTTTCTGATGTAGCAAATCCACATTAGAGCGTAGAAAAGGATTGGATAATCATATATGAGGAAACGTCTACAGAACATTCTGCCGGAATTAGAACGATTAACGCAGACATTGATCGAAGCGAGTCTAACAATATAAACCAATGGGCCACCATGCGGGCTAGTCCACTGATAATTCAAAGGTTATTTTCGTTTATGGTAAATAAAAATACAACTATCATTTAAAAAAATAATTATACACAAGTCTCACTATTTCATATGTGGATAAAACAAGGATAGTCGATTAAATTAATATATAATAGAAATATTTAAAAAATCAATAATGATGATAGTGTTTGTTTCCTAAGATTTACATAGTTTTAAAAAGTAATATTGATGTATTGGGAAGCATTTTGAACTCATTTAAGTTTATATATATATTTTTTTAAATTAAAATTGAGCTAATATATTTCTATAATTCTTCATCAAAGGCGAAATTACACTTAAAATATATATGCGATAGAAAATTGGAAGAAATGTTTTCCAACGTGTCTTTTAACAATTTGACAGCCCCCGTAACACGTCACTATATTATATTACATCTGTAAAAATGTATGCCACTTATCAAAACTTATAGCAGCAAGACTTTTTTGTGTGTTAATTACCTTTAGGTAGACATAGAAACTATCAAACTTGAGGTCATTGCTATCTGCATAAAACATTATGTCTCTTTTTATTTCTTAATTTGGAAAAACAAACCTTTAAGATCAATTTCATATTCAAACTTATCAAATTGTAATAAAATTTTTTGAGCTATAATTTTTTATGTACATCTAAGGAGCACGCCAATTTCAAAGTCACCTTTTATAAAAAAAATTGTGCTGTTTGTAATTATTCTTATTTTATAGCTATTATAGCTAGGGAATAGTTATTATTGTTAGGTTGAATATTTACATAAATAGGTTGGTTATTCGTACACGTTCACAGTTATTAAATATAACTTGAGTTTATTTACGGCTTATATAACATGTTTAAGTAGATTTTTTTTCTATAATAACATATTTACACCTAACAGTCCCATTTAAAATTGATATTGGAGTTGGATATTTCAAACTATTTTAATAATTTTTTTAAATTTTGTTTAATATTTTTGTGCTAGAATGTTCTCATTATCTGTGAAATATATGTTACAAATATATTTATTTTAAAATAATTGTGTTTTATTATATTTTTAAATTAGCATAACAAACTGTACAATAAGGATATCTAAGTGTTTCTCGTTCGTAGTGCTGATAAAAGTGTGTTATAAAAAGTTATAAAATGTTGTTTTTAATTAAATGGCTTATGAGAAAACAATAATATGTTAGTGTGGAAAAAATTATTATTTTATTAATTTACTTATCACTTTTTAATCATCATATTAATAATAGTTAATAATAGCTTCATTTATTCATAGATATTGGTTGAGGGAAAGAGGAGCTTAGTATGAAGGAGGATATAAATATTAGAGTATTTAAAGGAGTAGGTGGAGGACAGAGTATTTTGGTGGTCTAAGTTCATCGACAATGGGATTTGACATGTCGTAAGACAGAACACCTAGTAGCTATAATATTTCACACGAAAAATTAATATGATCTGTTTCCAAACAAACATTATTGTACAATCAACGATATTTATGCAAATCTATTTTAAATGGGTCGTTAATACTGAAAGACCTAATAATTTTTTTAAAATTATCAAGTAACATCAATAAAGTGGTCAAAACATATCCTACAAGGGTTTTAGATTCTATTGGAAAATATCTATTCACAATTAACAGAAAAGTGAACAAAAAATAATGTAACCTCCTCCCCAGTTGAAACGGGATATAAGCTCAGTCAGTGGTTAAACAACCCTTAAAAAAAACTGCTCCATAACGTTCTAAAGATAAAGTTTTATTCATTCGCTTTTTTTTAGATGTCATTTACTAAATCCAATATAGAACCAACATCATAACCAACAACGTATAATAGTAAATTGTAGTTTTCTTTAGATCCTTAACTTTACGAGACTATTTTATGATGGCATTAACAGAAATGATCGGCGAGAAAACTAGGAATCAAGTTTCTTATACTCCTCAAGTTGATTAATAGTTCATTATTTGCTGGTTGAACCTACCTACTTTATAGCATTAGGAACTTGAAAACTCATTATCACACTTAAAATAGTACGCCCTCTATTTTATATCCTTAACTATTTATATCCAGTCCACCTCATTACACCCTCTTTCTTTCAGGTCCATTCTAATGTAATCTTCCCACCTATGTCTGTGTCTTCCCAATGGTTTCTTCCCATTGGTTTTGACTGTCATTATCTTGAACATCGTTCTAGAGTCTCCTCTTTCCGCTATTATTACGATTAAATATTCAAATAAACGCGACTCTTGTATTTTAGTTAAATTTGATCTTTTATAATTCTTATATATAATATTATGTACTTAATAAAAAGTATTTCATATCCTTATGCGTAACACATTTTTCTTATTTTTTTTTTACTAGCCAATTATTTCAAGTTCAAGTCACGTTGATATTTAAAAAATAATTTTAAGTAGAAAAAATGTCTGCCACTAGAAACAGAAAACTCTCAATTGTACGGGTTGGTAAAAAGATATGTTAATCAATTACATTCAAACATCATAGATAATCAAATTTAATGATCTCCCTTCACATCATGAATAAACACTGTCTTAATAAACAGGCTTATTTATAAGAAGGGTTCGTGTTTGCTGTTGGTAAGATCACAACGTCATAAAAAACACTTAGGGACCCCGCTATTTGTTTGGGAGCCTAGTTCACATGTAGCTTTTTTTTTAAAATTCCAAGTTGGAAGCACGGCTAGACCGCAAACCGTATAATCCACGCACGCATGATCGGTAGTTTACTGTACTTGTTAAATTAAGGAGTAGACGATAGATTGACGTTCACGTAACACCAATTTTCTTACGAATGAACATATATGACACCTAGAAAAAATACTTAATCATTTTGATTGATTTAAAATAAAACTATTAATATATACGAATGTTATCAATCTTGACCTGAATGAATATGTAGGCGCTGTAATTTATATTAAAAAGAATACTAAGTTAGAAGTTGAGGTATAGAATAAGGTAGTAGGAATATGGTGACAAGAATATTTTAGAAAATACAAACATATTATTTTACTTTCAACATTAAAAGATTTTACTTTTTTAACCGTCGTATTTTATGGCATTTTTTTTCTACCCACATTTTTGTGTAGGGAGAGTGGTAAGATATTTGGGGAAAATCCACCCTCAATACACCAGGCCGGGATTAGAACACTGATATACTGGTCATCGGAAATCTAATCTAACATGAGAGTGACGCCCTAGGCCACATGACCACTGAAGCAGGTTTTATAGCCACTATTATTATTACAGGTATTTAACGTACTTTTCCTCAACCAACTGATTGTAGCAATACACGAGAATTTCTATGAGTGAGAAAGAAAGGGTCTACCAATTTTACCGGTAAAGGTATTTTCACATACCTTCCAGGGTTCTTTTACATTCCACAATCGACATGGAGCAGACGTATTTACTTCCCCTCCGAAGGAAGTTGTGCTACGGATTTATATCGCTCAAGAAAAATCCGTCGACCCCGGCTGGGTTTGAAGCCACGAACATTGAGTCCTTAAGGCGAGAACTTTACTCCAAGACCACCAAGGTCAGCCTTTAAGTTTTGTCTCTCTAAATCAATAGTTGCAGATCACATTAATTTATATGAACACATTTTATTTTAGTAAATTTTATAAGTGTATAAAAAGTTGTTTTTTTCTGTTTGAATGGGACTTTATTTAAAATACACCTTAATAGATTTAACAGAAAAATGACTAATAATTTCTAAGTTTGTCTATGACTGGTTGATTATAATCTTAACCGACTTAATTAAATCTAACCTTAAAATTGACAAGAGCATAGAAAGTTGATCTTTGTAGAAAAGTGTATTTCTTTCAGCTATTCTGTAAGAGTGAGCTAAATTAATTATAGTTTTATTAAATAAATAAAATATAAATAGGTAAAAAATTCAGCTCAGTTATGTTCTCACCCTTGGACTCTACTATAGGTGTGGAAAGTTTCAGCTTTCAAGGTCATATAGGGACATATTTAAGGTGTTGTAAGAGACACATACAAACACACACATTCGGAACTTATGAATATACGTGTTGCTGTATATCAGCAAACGCAGATGATTGAAAAAGAAGGTTTTAAATAAATAAATTAGTTTTAAACCATTCAAGTTCACCCAGAAGTCACTCCACTCCCTTGGACCTCATCAAATATTGTTCAATGTGAATCTTTCATGTAGGTTGTATGTATAAGATGAACACACTATAGGGTTCCTCGAGGTAAACACGCGACAGGTTAATTAGCGTTTGCCTTCTACCTGACATAGGTAAACAACTTGCTTTATAATGGTAGATAGATAACGAATATTGATAATTTACAATATAATATTTTTTCTGATCGATCTAGTATGTAATTTAAAATGGGGGTTGTGGTGTTGATTTTTTTTAGCTTATATTTGAATGTGTGGGTGACAATATATTATGTTGTAAAGTTTTATCTATCAAATTGTACATATATATATATAATACTATTATTTCAATACTGTATCCACTTATATATTTAATTTATTCTTTGTTTATGTTTAACATCACATTTGGTGTTAGAAATTAGGAATGTTATATTTCTAGAAAGTGTACCCGCATTTAGTGGAGGGCGAATGTAAAACCAGTATGGAAAACTACCCTCAGTACACCCGACCGAAATTCTAACCATGTTCTTCCCGTCACAGACAGTCTAGCCTACTGTAAAAGTGACGCCTTAGACCATGCGGCCACTGAAGCGGGTAGTTTATTGTTTATCCTCAAGTGAATCATTGCTAAAACGGTAAAAAGACAACTGTCTTATAAAAGACTTGAATAAATGAATATTTATAGAGCATTTATGTTTTGATTCCTTGGATTGGTAGTATACTCATATTTTTTGTCCTGGGTTTGATTCTAGGTATTATTAAAAAAATTGTCTTTATTGAAATTGATTTTTCTTTTTCAGAGTGATAAATTGAAAACTGAGGACTGTGTTGTGTAGCTTTTTTTTTAGAGATAAGTTAGTTTATGAGCCGTATGCTGACATAATCACTTGGTTAAAAATGTGCAAAATAAATACTTTGAATTGAAAAAAGCTAATAACTATACTATAATACGATTTTCAAAGACAAAGCCTAAATTAAATTTATATCAAAATTAATAGCAACCCTTTTAATTATTTTAGACTAATTTTCTCCCCCCAATATTGTAATAAATAAAATAGTTGACGTAACGATAATACGTTAGAGCACATTATAATTAATCATAAATCGTTATTATGTGTAAAGCGAACATTCAAATTTAAAAAAAGCATTCCATGAAAAATAAAACTTCCATATTTTATTTTTACTTAAGATAAACATTACTCGAGATAGCCAAAGGTATTATTAATTCCATAGCTTTATTTATAGCTACTTTTAAAATAAAATAAAAAGAAAAATTATTTGAAAGGGTTATATTTCAAATGAAGTTTGTGTGTGTGTGTACCATTGCGTTTTACTACCAATTCGGATAGTCTGAATTTAACTACACAAACGAGATAGAGAATGGCAGAGTTAAAAGAAAATGTATACGAATTTTCATGTAGGTAAATGAGGAAATAAGTTAAGGAAAAGCCACCTTAAGCCCATCCAAACAGTATTTGAGAATCACGAGGAAACCAGACTAGATGAGCTTGGCGTTTGGTCGACGTGCCCACCTATACGAGTTTAATAATAAAAAAAATTATTACATTTACACGTATTTACACGTATTTACACACACACACATATATATATAGTTATATTAAAATTAATATATATTTTAAATATAAAATACGTGCTTAGAATATTAAATTAGGTTTGTAAATTCTTCTCTTATATTGTAATTAAAATTTATTCCTTTGAATTAACATAATTAAATGTTACAGTAATCTTCTTCCTCAAGTACAAAAGAAAAGAAAATCTATGGGATAATACTAGTTCTAACAATACTCTTTTTATACTAGTTTAATTATTTAGTATACTTGTATTGCATAAAAAAAACTAATAGGTTATTCATAGATTTTTTAAAATCTATTATTATTTACAACAACAAACGCTTTACATGATATCCGTTCTTGTAGGCTAGTTCTAAGTTTTTACTTTTACTTCTTAACAGATAAAAAAAAGAGTAAGAAAAATAACAGAAGTAAAGAGGTTTGGGTAATTTTTGTGACAAACAAGATTACATTGCTCATAAACAGTTAAAACATGGAAGCTTCCCTCCGGAAAGCAGTTTTCATTTCTTCTAAACTTGTTTCTCAACTACTCCCTTACACAGCAAAAAAAAATATATATTTTTTTTACTTCAACTTCTTTATACTATTCATTTTACTTTTTCTCTCTTTTTTTTTTTACTTTCCCTTTTTTCCTTTAATAGCTTTCTTCTTTTTTATTCAACTTATACGCGTACTTGTGTAAGTTGTTAGTTTATAGAAGAGAAGAAATTGGAGGGGGGGGGGATGACGTGGAGTGAGAGGGAGGAAACTGGTTCATTTTAACCACAAAACTTAAATAAAGAAGGAGGCGTATAGTATATTAGCCAATGACATTATTCTAGATTTAGGTTTGAATTGGAATGTTAAAAATATGGCTATTTCTTTATCTCTTTAGTATTTTTTTTTCCTTGGCTCATACGCAGGATTATTATTATTATTAGTACCACGTCTTACTACCCGTTCGGGTTATAAGCACTTACGCTAATGTGCAATGGTAGGGTGATTGTGAGATGAAATGGAGGACTTACAGTTTAACGTGGAATCCGAACCACGGTGGAGGCCTGGCATTCCACATATTCACAAGTTGTGATTAATACACGTCTTGTCAAAGGTGAAGGAAGGGTTTGGAAATCAGATAGATATGTACCGGGACCGAGGACTGAACCCCGGACCCTCAGCACAAAATCATGCGCAGGAAAGAGCATTGATTATACTACGTTTATGATAAGTTACGTGACCGGTTCTGATAAAATTATAGGATGAAAGACGTGGCAGATCAAGATAGGATTTTACGTTTTAATGAATTTACGTTCGATTTAGAGAGATTTAAAGATAGGTGCCTATAAAGTTGAAACAAAAACCATAAATTCTTAAAATAATCTAAAAATATTCTTACGATGTCACAAAATTATCATTTTTTATCTTGATGTAGTTTTTTTGTAAACGTATTTTTTTTATAAATAGTCTACAGCTTGAGCTATTTGGCTTAGTCATGGAAATGTCCCGTAGGAGTCTTCTTGCCGGGAGGTAGATTAAAAAATGTCTGCGATAGCATAATGTTTAAAGTAGGAAGCAATAAAATTATAATTTTAAAAACCAAATCAATGTTTTTAAGAAACAAACAGTATAGTGACTGAGATACACTTCGGTGGCGTAGTTAGCTAACGCGCTAGTTTCGAGTTGAACTAGACTGCCGAGGAAGGGGAGTTCGCATCTCGCTCGGGTGAACGGGGGTGATTTTTTCTACATGATTTTCCAATCTCTTTCCACGCAAATTTGGGTTTACTTCCTTTATATTCAACCTTACAAATTCCTAGCCCATTAGCGTAATTAGTAGTAATAATAATATTTAGCACCACGTCTTACTACCCATTCGGGTTATATGCTTAAGTACTAGTTAAGCTAATGGATTAGGAATTGGGAGGTTGAATTTAGAGGAAGTGAACCCGCACTTGCGTGGAGGAAGAGTGGAAAACCATTTAGGAAAAACAACCCCCAATTCACCCGCCCGAGATTCGAACCTCAATCTCCCCGTCCTCGGCGGTCGAGCTCAACACGACTAGCGCGTTAGCCAACTACGCCACCGAGGCGGGTGAGCGCGTAATTAGTAAATAAGCGTATGCTCCGAATGGGTAGTAAGACGTGGTGCTAAGTATTATAGTGAATGTGCTGTGTAAACTCGTCAGAGGAAGAGCGAAAGTGTTATCATTAGATAAACAAGAGCCCTTATAGCGTGCGTGAACTGCTCATTTTCTTCCCTCTCTTTCTATTTCACACATTGGTGTCTAAGTGTGATAATTATATTTAGACTGCTTAGGCATGTCTAGCTACAACGCAAACAAGCTTAGATATCTCCAAGTAGGCAATGGCGTGAAGATAAAATAATCTCAGTGGTGGACCTACAGCGCTGAATGTTTCCAAATTATGAAAAGAGAGTTAAAACTTGTCGTTCTCATCACTTAGTAGAACATTCATTGGCCAGATATCAACGAAGATACATTCCCATGTGAGGTGTGTAGAGCAGATACTATGCATGATTGGTCAAATAGGGACAGAGTGGAGGGGAACATTTCAAAAGTATAGTTATAACAAACTCTGCCTATCCTGGCAACACTTCAAGACACGCCATCGAATTATATATCGGTGTCGGGTGACCTGGTGGTCCAGGGGTAAGGTGTCGGACTTCTGTGCTGGGGGTCAGGGGCTCAATCCTCGGTCCCGGCAAGAGTGTATTTGATTGCCAAACCCTTCCTTCACCTCTGACAAGATGTGTATTAATCACAACTTGTACATGTGAGGAATTGCCAGGCCTCCACCGTGGTTCGGATCCCACATTAAACTGTAGGTCCTCCATTTCATCTCACAATCACCCTACCTTTACACATTAGCGTAAGTGCGTATAACACGAACGGGTAGTAAGACGCGGTGCTAATAATAATATGTATCGGTGCTATAAATATAGATGCGAATAATAATATTACTGAGTCATTATTTCTAGAGGGCGTTCAACTAATTTTGAAATCATAGTCAATATTCTAATTTTTATTAGGAATACATTTGTTATCAATTGATTAAATTGTTTCTTAAACAAAATCTTTAAAATATTCAATATAATTACAAACTCGGTTGTACACCCCTTATAAACGATGGTTAATTATTATTCGATTAATATATAAAACTATTATATATATGTATATATGAACACAAAGTCTAAGAAAACATTTATGCTATACATACATAGTTTAATTATACTGTTGTGGTATGAATGAGGAAGGTATACATTAGAGTATTTTCCATGTACTGTGTTGTACTATACAGTAATGTACTTATACTTATTGAGAAGGAGAGGGGGAAACATTTAGGAAGTTAGACTCAATACTCCCGTCTGGTATTTAAGCCCTGACCTCCCATTCACCGACGAAACCAGACTAAATGAGCTTTATATTCAGGCCATGCGCTCACCACTCTGGATGTACTTAGTGTACTTATGATAAAATAAATATTGAAATAAGAAAATCAATGTCTGAACCATTGTATTTAAAATTACACTACTATAAAGCCACATGGCTGACTTACTGACATTAAGGTTTACCCACTTCCAGATGATCTAGAAACTTGAGATTTGGCCAAATTATAACTTTTAGCCTGTAACCGACTGGAAAATTCCAAAAAAGTAGAAAAAAAATTCAACCCCCGAAAAAAAAAATCAATATTGTGGAGCAACTTTAAAGTTGGTGCGGACCTTTCTTTGGAGGTATCTTGTGGCTAAATGATAAGACCTATCAAAAAACGGCTCTGGAATTACATTAGTTTACATCCACTTGGAAAGAAAACTCACAAGGGAGTTTGGAGGGGCGGAGCCCCCCAACGAGCAAAGCGAGTAACTAGATATAAAACATTAAAAATATAATTAATTGGTGTGTATCTTTTTTACTTTCAGAAACATTTGATATATTTGTCATTTTATTAATAGGGTCTGATCTTCATAGGAAGCCCCTTTATTTGAAAACTGGAATCTCATGCTGTTTCCACAATGGCGGTAAATAATATATTTTTAAGCACGTCTTACTATCCGATCGTGATATTCGCTTATGTACTAATTACACTAATGGTTTTAAGGATCAGGAAGGTTATATTTAGAGAAAGTGTACCCCCATTTACGTTGAGGGATGGTGGAAATAAAAACCACCCTCTGTACATCTGACCGAGATTTGAACCTCAACTTCTTCGTAATCGGCAGTCTATTCTACTATAAGTGCAGCGCGTTAGACCATGCGGCCAAAGAAGTGGGTATAAAAACAAATTAATTTCTATCTACATAATTAGTCCGTTTACTTAATGATGTAAATACAATTAATTACACAATAATCTCCAAGTAAATATTATTTTAAGCTTTTTACAACTGTTATTATTAATAAATTAGATTAGATATAATATTTTAAAATACCAAATTTTAATGACTTTTAATCAATGTTGGTAATCAAAAGTCGGCTTCCATAAAATATATATTTTTTTATAAATGTTAGAAAAATATGAATATAATTTTTTAATTCAAAATTCAGTTAAATATTTTTGAGGACTGATATATATAAAAAAGGAACAGGCATAATTTAACTCTTGGTAATAAAATTGTTCTGACGTCACCACTTCATTTAATAGAGGAAGCAAGATAGAAACAAACAAAGTTTATAGCCGTAGAAAAATTAAATTTCCTTCATCTGATTGGCAGCGTGCCAGTCATAAAAGATCGTATGAGTGTCAAAAAAAAAAAACTGAGTTGAATAATTGGCCCTGGGACCTCCCTCCTGCATTGCCCCAAATTCGAACGTGATTCGTTTTAGTGAGAAGTATCTTCATCTCACTTACACAATCCTCTCTCTCTCTCACACACTATTTTTAAGCCAGCCCTTAGACATATGATACTTCACCCCCAAGCGTTATGTATGTCCCTTCCCTTATTCTACCCCCTTAATTTTGACCCTCCCCCCCCCTTTATCCTCAGCGAAAATAATTCCCCACCCTTTTCCGAGAATCTTCCTGAAAGTAAAAATGATAATAGGGATTTTTCAGACTATCTTTCCCGTCTCGTTTTTGATCCCACTAACCCGTGAAATATTACTTTTTTTTGGAAAAAAAGGCGTATTTTATTCATATTTTAGCACCACGTCTCAATACCTGTTCGGACTATACAAATATTTACTAACTACGCCAATGTGTCAGAACTAGGGATGATTGAGTTTAGAGAAAGTGTACCAGCATTTTCGTGATCGTAGGATGGAAAACCATTCATGGAAAATCCTCCTAAGTATACCCAAACAGGCATCCAGTCCCAATCTCCTCGTCATTGGCACGTCCAGTCTATTGCGAGGTGACACCTTAGACCATTCATCCACCAAAGAGCTAAAGAATACTCTAATTTTTTAGATTAGTGTTTTCATATTTGAAATCATCGAAATATTTGATAATTCTTAATAGTAATAGCCTGTATTTGATTAACTAATATTATTATTTTTTGTACTTCATGCGTTAATGCGGGAGTCAAGAAAACACGAGTTAAAGGCGTTGTTTTGACAGTTTTTATAGCAAAAATATTTTTGGATATAATAAATAAATAATTTCTCCAGTAGAAACTTTAATTTTCATCGCATGGTGATATCAACAGTTGAGTATTTATCATGAGTATAGTGGCCTTAGATGAAAAAATTTTTAAATGAAGAGAAAAGGTTGTAATCAAATTCTAGGACACCCTTGACAATTATTGAAGAAATTTAAGTCAATATCTATTCCCGGATAGCCAAATGACGTCTGAATGTATTGAATTTTAAAATATAAGTCTGGGAATTGGAGGAGCTCGAAATTGATACAATTTTATAACACTACTTTTAGTGTGGTTTTTACCCCTTTTAACTTTTATTAATTTTATTAGCTTTACTTTATGCTCTTTATACGATTGCTCCCAATTTCCCGCATTACCCTTTTGATCCTTTTTTTCCCCCTTCTTACTAGCCCCTTTTTGTAAAAAGTTGATTATTTTTAATTTTCATTATTTTAACTCCTTTTAACCTTTTTGAATTATTAACCTTAAAATATTTCCATTTCAAGCAAAAAAAAGGCATAAAAAATGAAAAAGTGTAAAAGGAAATTTAATACAATTAAAAAAAAAGAGGATAAGCAGTGTAAAATTGTAAAAAAGTTTAAAAGGGTAAAACGGTCAAAATTGGTTTTGAAAAAACGTGGAAATAGGTTAAAAAGTCCCAAAGATACAAAAAAATTAAAAGGCAAAAATAGCTAAAAGAGGGTAGATAGTGTCAAAAGGGGGAAAAAGGGAAGAGTGAGCTAAATTTTCTTAAAGGTCAGAAAGGGTAAAAAGGGTACTTATGGTTAAAATGCATAAAGGGCAAAACGTTCGAAAATAACAAAAATGGTTGTAATATTAAAAAAGGGTAAATAGTGCCAAAAGGGTTGAAAAGGGAAAATAAGGCAAAAAGGGTTAAAAGAGTAAACGAGACGAGATAAAGGGGGTAGCTTAAACGTGGTAAAAAATAATTATAATAATATTATTTCCTTTTTATCACTATACTGTTGGTCTCAGGACTATATGATATATATCGTGTGTTCATCTAGGTCAGAGTAACTTGCAGCTCATGTGTTGCTATTTTACGCCCAACGCGTTTCACTAACTCAGTGGTTCTCAAACTGTGATCAATGGTGGAGTACCAGGTGGTCCGCAGACGGGACTATAAAGGGGTGGACCCGCCTCGGTGGCGTAGTTGGCTAACGCGCTAGTCGTGTTGAGCTAGACCGCCGAGGATGGGGAGATCGAGGTTCGAATCTCGGTCGGGTGAACTGGGGGGTGGTTTTTCCTAAATGGTTTTCCACTCTCCCTCCACGCAAATGCGGGTTCACTTCCTCTAAATTCAACCCTCCCAATGCTTAACCCATTAGTGTAATTAGTACTTAGGCGTATAACCCGAACGGGTAGTAAGACGCGGTGCTAAATGTTATTATTATTATAAAGGAGAGTGGACGGGGGATTATGTGAATGAAAGAAAGAATACAAATATTGTCAAGCTAAGTTTGTTAGGGCAACACTATTTAGTACAAGTAATATTACATGTTAAGTGAGCATAAGAAATAAAGTACCATAAAAGTGATGTATCTTACTGGTTGATAAACAAGTAGATTAATATAACTTTCAGCTTAGACAGGGTGGGTGGTCCACGTATTAAATTAAAAGCTTATCAAAGTGTCTGATGATGGTGAAAGCTCGACAAGCATTGCTTAATAACTTTACGAAGCTGTGTTGTTTGTTGGGGGACGTTAAATAGCAATAAAAAAACATTGTTTAATTATACAGATATGGTTAACGATTGTTACTTATCATTAAGGAACATCCAGTTTAAGTAAGATATTTAATCCCCCCCACATTGGTGGTCAAGTAGTTAAAGGTGTCACAATCGTCATTGAGTTGAATTTTTATGACTAGGAGATCGTAGATTCGAATCCAATTTTGGTGTAACGAGGGTGGTTTTACTAATTGGTTTTTCACTTTCTCTCCAGGCAAGTTTGGATATTTTTATATTATTATTATTATTATTATTATTATTATTATTATTAGCACCGCGTCTTAATACCCGTTCGAGTTATACGCACTTACGCTAATGTGTAATGGTAGGGTGATTGTGAGACGAAATGGAAGACCTAAAGTTTAACGTGGGATCCGAACCACGGTGGAGGCCTGGCATCCCTCACATTCACAAGTTGTGATTAATACGTATGTCTTGTCAGAGGTGAAGAAAGGGTTTGTCAATCAGATAAATCCGTGCCGGGACCAAGGATTGAGCTCTGGACCCCCAGCACGGAAGTCCGACACTTTACCCCTAAACCCCAAGGTCACTTTTTTTAAATAAAATTCTAGCTTCTTCCTCTCAAACCCCATAATGTATACAAGTGGTTAGATCAGACTGGAAATAAAACGCAGAAGAAAAAATAATATTGTGTAAAATGGCCACAATAAATATTTTTTTGCTCAGTGCATGAAACTCGATGTCTTAAACCATCGCCAGCGTGTTTGACTGGCATGAACGTGACCCAGAATATCGATATTCAATTTTTTTAAACTATAGTAGTTGAATTTAATTGTTTTATTACAACCAAGGTATTTTAATATCCTCTCGCCAGGTGAATTTTAAATAGTTTCCTCTTAACGGCTCTTCTAATTCCTACCCCATTAGATTAAGTCATAGATAAACCTAGAGTTAAAGAGTTAAAAAATCAATTACTACCTCAGGCTGATTTAAATCCAAGAGTAAGTTTAAGGAAAGGAGATAGATCCGTTCAATTTAAAGTTGTATTGCATTGCAATGGAACATTAAAACTTTTGCTCAAGGGGGTTAGGTGTGGTGTGTGTGTGTGTGGGGGGGTGAGGGGGTGAGGGATTCCCAAAGTTCTTCGATAATAGTCTAAATAAATTGAAACTCAACTTGAAACATGCTTTTAAAAAAATTGGGCAAAATAAATTATTCATATTTCTATGTTTATTTTTTTTAAAGTCTTTGATTATTTCGTTTTGTGTTTGTGAGAAATATTTTAAACTTCAAATATTTCAAGGTGTGGTTGAAAGAAACTCAAAATTAGGCGTATTATATCAACAGCTTTTTTTTAATGCGTTAAACAAAAATTGGGATCAAAGTAAATTAAATATGTATCCCAAGTACAGAGTGTTTCTTAACACTTAGCTTCGAATTAAGCCCCAGTACCTGTGGGTGGGAAGAAACAGAAAATTTAGTAAAAATATTGTCCGTAAAAGTAATTTTGTATTACCAAATATAATTCTACGTTAGATACAACGTCGGGAGTAGGCAGCTATAAGTACGTACATGTATAACAAGTTGCATATCCCTAAGTGAAGACATAATTTGTTGATATAGTCACAACAGTAGCTATCTATCGGTTGCATTTGTCGAGCGCTCACCCTAGCTCGCGGCAGAGTACTTCTGCCCGGCTTATTATATGCAACATGTTGTACACTAAAGTACTTACAACTGCCTACTCCCTACGATGTTTCGTCTAACTTCAACTTAGATTTAGTAATACAGGATCACTTTCCCAAACAATTTTTTACTAGGTTTTCTATTTATTTCCACCTAAACATGCTGCGGTTTAAGTTTGGCCAGAGAGCTTATAAACACCTTGCTACTGTTAAGTTTAATTTCCTACACTAAAAAATTTACAACATTTCTTGAATATTTGTTCTTAGCCAAGGGTAATTAAAAAACAATTTAAAATTAAAAAAAATACTTTAAAATGAAAATAAAAAATGGTGTTCGGATTCCGGATATTCATGATAAATATTCGAGAACTGTTGGTATCACTATCTGTAGAGAGTTAAACTAAACAAATCGACTGATGGAAGATTATATTTATTTTCGACCAAAAATGTTTTGTTTTAAAAAGATTAAAATAATTAAAATCAACTCTAGTTCCTTTCTCCATTGAAACACATTATAAGGACGAAAGCTAGAGTAGATGCACCAGCATCTGCTTAGATAAAAAAGATGGGAGCTTCTTCATTATTATATCTATATAAATGGGGAAACTAATCTTTGAGCTCATCTAGCTCAGGTTCGAACCTTGACCTACTTGTCAGTGGCATTTAAATCAATTGCAATAATAATTAGTATGTATCCGAGAAGTTCAATTGTCGACATATCTGCTAAACGAAGTAGTGGTCCTGGGTTCAAGCACCAGCATGACAAAAAATTGTATCTTTTGATAAAATTAGGGTCTACTCTTTCCTATTAGATCCACTAAAGGCCGATAAACTAAATTTGGGTCTTTTCTTGGTTTATTTGTATCCATCCTAGGCATTTAAATTGCACTTACGTAGATACCGACTATATCAACAAACTAATTAGCAAACTAATTTAAATCCTAAGCAGACACTAAACCCAGCCCTCTTGTCATCAACTCATTACAGTGAAAGGCTGAACCTTGATTTAATGGGACACCCTCGGAAAATGCCGCGCAGACGTTCAGCTCTAACGCAATATATATTCTACGATGCCTTATTTCAAAATATGGTTCACGTTAAAATAAAGTCGAAAGATTCCAACAGGGCTCTTTCTCCTTAACAACCCAAAAGTGAGTTTTATTAATAGAAAAATGTGTAAAAATGTGACACTACCTCATTTTAAAAGACTAGGCTTGATGAAAAGGGGCTCTGGATTTAACCTTCCTCTAACAATAACAGTAACTTTTTGATACGCTCACAAAATAAAGTTTTAAGACATTTGATAACTAACAGCGAGCTTTCCTCTTTACCTTGAGGTAAGGAGTCTCGCAGTTTTCTATCCCGTCTTTCTTATTGACATGAAAGAGTGTATTTTTATTTGCAAGGCTAAAGGTAGTTTTTAAGCTTAGCCAAAATAGAGAAGTAGTGCCATAAAACAACACAAACCACTTTATTTTAATCCGTGTGGCCTGACAGCAATTGATACTTTCTCGCTGACCGAGGCGGCCACTTAACTATTTAGATTCGTCAGTCGCGTTGGGAAATTAATCCGGGACCTAAAGCTCAGAGTTTCCGACACGCCACCGACTGAGCTATGGTGTCAGACACTTTATCTATGTTTCTTTTTATCACCGAGTATTACAGTATTACTGTTGAGTTTATACGAATTTATATAGTTAATTTAGTATGCAGGTCATGTTTATTTTTAGGTTTAGGCCCTCTAAATCTTTGGAAATATTTTGAGAACTCGCTAAAATATCGAATTTGAAACTAGAGGAAAATATACGTATTTATTTAAAAAGATCATTAAATTTGGAAGAGAGTTCCAACCATACTTAATGAAATGCATAAATGTTATAATGAATTCACTTTAGCAAAAAATAAAAACTTTTTTATTTTTTACATTAACTTTAGAACTAATATAGTAAAGTAAAACCACTTTTGTATATTTTGATTTTTTTTATTCAAATTTATAATAGAGCTATAATATTGCTTTTTTAAATGAAAATTCTGATTCGTTGAATAGTGGAGTCATACCATTACTTGATTTTATAATAGGTTGGTTCAGAAAATAAATTTTAAATGACTCTAAGTAAAGATAGAAATTTCTCACCCTTATTAGTGGTCTCATGGTCTTTGTGCATCACTCTACTGTTGTCTTTGACGAAGAGATCTGGTTTTGAGTCCCGGTTTAGTGTATTTAGGGTATCATATCCTAAATCGTTTCTCACTCTCCCTCCGCGCAAATGCATGTGCATTTGTAGCACCTCTTATTACGACAAGTTAAGGTTATACCCACATATGCTAATTACACTTAATGATTTACGTATGAAGAATGTTGAATTAAGAGGAAGTGTACCCGCATTTGCGTGGAGGGAGAGTGGAAAACCCTTTTAGAGACCCAACCTTAGTACACCCGACCAGGATTCAAACCCTGATCTGTCATCGGAAGTATAGTCGAACATGGTAAAGAGGCCTTAAACCATTTGGCCACCAAAGCAGGTATGTTTTCTTTGAAATGATATATAAGCCCTATCACAGTAACTTAATTAATTTATGCGTATAATCCGAAAAGGTAGTAAGATGTAGTGGAAAAACTACCAAGGTTTCCATTATATTGCGTCATTGACTGTACCCGCCACAGTTCACTAGAAAGGGGGGGAGGAGCGTTTCCAAAAGAGGTTAGGATTGAAAAAAAAGCTATGGTTGGAAGTGAGGAAAAGAGGGAGGGGGAGTGAAGTTATGGAAGGGGGAAGCTTGTTCCAGCAAACTGTTATTAGATTCATCACAGGAGGCACCTTGAACCTTCTCATCACGCAGCAGGGTATGTTTCTCACCCCCTCCTTTTTTTTTCTTACACCCTAACCCACGTACCTCTATGATACCCCATACCCGTCAGGGTCAAATTTTCTACGATCCGACCCGAACCGAAGCGATCAGAATCACCGTTAACATCTAATCATGACTTGAATATATTCTGGAAATATATTTTGAGAGAACTCTTCAACATTTCCTTTTCTAGACAGGTTATTCCCCCCTCCATCAACACCTTCAGGGTATTCACAACTACTTTTTACTGTTCTAAACATCTTACTACCCGTCCTAGCTATCCGTGGTTTCCTTTCATGCGTTGCCACACAGCCTTTGTATCCGAATACTTCCAATCATTTCTTACTACCTTATCCGTTTGTAATATCCGAAAAAAAGGCGTCACTCACGTGTTAGACTGGCCTGTTGATAAGTGAGATATCCGGATTCGAATTCCGACTGGATAAACTGAAATTGTTTTATAAATGATTTTCCATTACCCTTCCACGCAAATTTGGATTGATTACTTCTAAAATAATTCCTTCCCCATACCTATCTCATTAGAGGGAATTATGCTTATTACCTGAAAAAACTATTATAATAAAAATAATAAATCTTAAAAAATCACAGATGCTTCTTACATTTATTAATTTAATGTGGTAGTGGTTGTAAGATAGGAAACAAACCAGCCCTCACTTGGGGGTGTGAGTGGGGAACTATTTAAGGAAATGCACAAGCAAGTACATTTGCGTGGATAGAGTGAAAAACAATTTAAAATAAACCACCCCCAGAACACCCAACTGGTATTGAACCCCACTCTCTCCTTATTCGGCAGTCTAGTCCAACACGAGATTAGCGCGTCAGACAAGGCGACCAGCGAACTTAATTTTTAAAGTTCACTAAGTAGTATTATATACACTTTCTTGTAGGCTTATGAGTGAAGAGATGAGTTTGGCTACTTTCATTTTTAACAGCTGGTGTCAGAAACGAGTCGGATTTCATGGCAATTCTCATTCGATCGCTTAAGAAAACCACATCACCATTAACCTCGCAGATATATCAGTTAAAATACTTTCAAATAATATCCAAGGGCGACTAAAATAACCTCCATTGGCTATAATCGCTATTGCTATAAGAAAATAAAATAGTTTGGTTCTGAAAATTGAAAAATTACACCTGGACACGGGAATCGAACCCCCCCACCATGTACCGTGTCCAGGTGTAATTTCTAGATTTTCAGAATAGGATATCTAGATGCGAGTAAATCCTCACTAAAACAAATACAATAGCTTTGGCTATTTAATTCTTAAAATAGTTTAATAATCAACTATACATCTTATTTATTATATATTTTGTTTTGCACAAAAACAACGAAAACGGTCCGTACAAACATGTGTCCCATTTGACTTTGTTCTTTGTTTTCTAGCTACAGCCAATAGATTCCACTAATCTGTTTGTATACATACCCCGACAAATTGTTCAAACAACACCCATTGCCAGCATTGTAATACCTCGTTAACGGATACAAGGCTGCGAAACGAATCAGACAAAATGTTAACCTCATTGGTATTGGGGTGAAGTGATAACCTCATGAAACGATGTTCGTGGGGTTCAAGCCCAGCCGAGGTTGACAGATCTGTCTTGAGCAATAAAAATATGTAATACTACATCTTCCTTAGGAGGGGAAGTAAAGTCGTCGGTCACGTGTCGATTGTGGCATTTAAAAGAAACCTGGGAGGTATGTTAAGTTATATTTCTGGCGAAATTGGTTGGCTCTATCGCGCTCGATCATAAAAATCATCGTGCGCATTTAAACGTCACGTCTATGAACGTTAAATAGCACCCAAAAAAATACAAATAGAATCCGACAAACAGCTGATATTTTTGGAAGAAGAGGCACTATATGACCCGACAACTGCAGAATTGATTTCAGGCTGAAGGCTAATTTTAGCAATTTTCATCGTGTTAAGCAGCTCCACATTTAATGGAGTACAAACACAACCATAATTTGGAAACAAGGTAAAATTAGATGCATGGTTTTATAAAAAAAAAGTTTTATCTTCTGTCCACCACTGAGGTGGGTCCCACATGTAGCGCTACAGCCTGTATGTATTCATTATATATAATTATATAATACGTGCTCACAAAATATCAACAATAGAGTGGAGTAATCATGTATCAACGCTGAATCTTTGTTAAGTTGGTATGTCGATAAAGATCCAAAAAAGGTTGCTGACCTTTCCTTTACAATGATTTTTATATTGTTTAAAGGGCACTTAAAGGCATGGATACAATATACTTACATATTTAAAAATAATAAAATAATGTAAGTACACAAACAACAGTAGTAACACTATTTTTAATTCAATGATTACGATTAGCTATATATTAATTAATGAATCACCTTAAAGGAAATGCATCCTCTTAAATTTTATGAGGAAAATAGTTTCAAGTGCACTTACCTGGCCAAGATTCGAACAACAAGCGTTGCGTCACCAACGCTTTATTCTTTTGCAAGACCGATTTCTTAATGCAGTAACTGGAAGCAGAAAGTTGACAATCAATTATTTTTATCTTCTTAAGTATCAATCTTGACAACAACATTTCAAAATACTTATTTGAATGTACAATATAATATTTTAAGACACTTTACAATAAATGTATGTATTAAAACAATATTTTCTCTGGGTCAGGGAAAAAACTTTTGTACGCGATTATTTTGAATTCTCCCAATTTTTTTTTCATTCTTATTAAATCCCTCAGATAGAAGAAAAACAAATATAAGAAACGATATTAGAAAAAGAAGGTTGATAATCAAAATGGGTGTGAAGTATCTTTTATAAATGATTTGTTGTGTTTTAGCTGGTTGCGTTTGATGGGCCTTTGCTCATATCAGCTTCGGTGAGAATTTTCTACAAGAATATATATATATATATATATAGCCCCCCCCCCGCCCCTGTACTTTCCGATCCTTATAAGCTTTCCTTTCTACCCCCCTTCCACCTCTTTTCCACAACTGCCAACCAAACACACATGCTTTCTTACAATGAAAACGAACTGTCAAGGAACCATTGCTGACTTGCCTTATGTTTCTTTCAACACAATAAATACCTTTACTTCTCACTTGCCTTTGTCAACAAAGCTGAATAAAGAACCTGTAGAAGGGGTTAAAAATAGAGGGGGGAGGGTTTGTAGGGCCCACATGAACCGCCCACTGGTCCATATCAAGGTTTTCTTTTCTCCTTTTTTTTTTTGTGTGTGTGTAAGTGAAAAGGCCGAAGGTTTTTGGAAATTGGAGAGGGAGGAAGAAAATTCCATTTCTTGTACTTAAAATACTTCACAAAAGTTTTTAAAAAAACCAACATAAATTTCCCTCCCTCTTGGAATCACATCCCAAGAGACATTCTTTTCATTTTAATTCTAGTTTCAACTTTTTTTTAAAGGTGTATATTCAAAATTTTACAAAATTTACAGATCTTGCAACAATTGAAGACCATTAAAGAATCATAAACTGGACATTCAAATAAATAAGAAAATTTTAGTTTTTATGGACGTTCAAATATGTAGAATTTTTGTTTCCAAATATAGCAACACATATAAGGATTCCCGAACCATTATTATTGTGTCTTCTTAAGGGACTCCACACACCAAGGCGAACGCGAATGTGAACTACCCAACACGTGGAGGTAAATGCACTGACACACACCGGCGAGCGGGCTGTTCGCGCGGTCAGATGCGCGGGAGTGCGAACTACCTAACACTTGGAGGTAAATGCAGTGGCACACACCGGCGAGCGGGCTGTTCGCGTGGTCAGATGCGCGGACTGATCGCTCATGTCAGGTTGTTCGCCCAGTTTATCAGCGGGTAGCAGCCATTTTGGCGCAGTTTGAGGCCAAGTGTCGGGTTTCCGAGCTTTTCTTCGTTTTGTTTAGAAAAATATATGGATATAATATTATAAAAAACACGATTTCGCTCAAATGTTCAACTTTATCCCCTCATATCGGATACGACATACATAAACATAGATGTAGCACAAGTATACATAATTCAGCTGTCGTTTTAAACTTTTTAGCTGGACATAGTAAATATTATGAATCATACATTATTTCTAATAATATTAATTGCTAAATGTTGTAACGAGATATTTAAGATGACAAGTATAAGGAAATAAACTTAATGTTACATCCAGAAAGAACTTGATATTTATTCAAAAAAATAAACTTACTAGACCTACTTAGACGTTAAGTTGTTTACATAAATATAAAGTTCTTTCTGGATGTAACATTAAGTTTCTTTCTTTATTACTTGTATTCATACATTAATTTAAACGCTGCATTTCGTGAACATTTTTTTTTTCCTGGAGAATGTTGAATATACTTTTTTTTATTCGCTGAGCACATTTGTGCATCAAACGGAAAATATAATTTCAATAAAATCCCTTCAGTCTTGCTTAGATATAATATATCGTGATGATATTTTATTAATTTGAGAGTGGAGCAATTAAAGTAATTAACATGCTATAAGAACACAAACCCACTTAGGTGGTCGAAGGTTCTAGGGCATCTTTCTCGCGGTATATCGTACTATTTTGACGGTGAAATCAGGATTCGAATCCCAGTTGGAAGTACTGAGTTTTTTCCCAAATGGTCTTCCAGTATCTCTCCAAGCAGATACAGGTACACATCCTATTAATTTAGCATTTCCCATTTTTAATATACTTCAAAAAAGGATACTAAAAAAATGTTAAGCAGTTGGTCGTTCGTTGTGCCGACAACATGATGAAGAAGGAAGCATTTTAGATGTAATCTAGCCGCATTTGCGTGGAAAGAGAGTGGGAAACCTTTAAGGAAAAAACTCAATAGACCCCGCCGAGATTCAAACTCCGATCTACCCATTTCAGCAGCCTGTTTAGCACGAGAATGATGCCTTAGACCATTCGTCTACTGAAGGTGGTAATTCCATTATTAAATGTAACACTTTACTAACAAAAACAATGTTTTATTTTTAAGAGTAAGGCTACAATCTTAATAATTTAATTTATATAGCCGCCTAGGGTGCAATAATTGCATCAAGTTAAACTCCAAAGGTATGAATTATCTTTTTAATTTCTAAGGTCTCCACCTGAGTAGTAAAAAAAAAACGAAAAAAAGTTTTTCAGTAAGAGAAACCTTTAGCAGTTTCTCCTCTAAAGAAAACGTTTTGAATCAGCGTCCCCTTCCACCCCTTACCTTCCTCTCTTTTTCAAGACGGATAAGGCTACCCTTACCCACGTGTGAGTGGGGTCATGGGTTAAGAGGATGTCACCATAGCAACCCGGCGACTCAGCGCGCGACGCTGGAGGAATAAGGCTTCGGTTGTTGAAGGGGGTGGGAGAGACGCGTTTCAAAGGGGGTTAGGGGGACGCTCGGCGTCTCTTTTCATTCCTCTTTCCTCTCCCACGAGCAAGTTGAACAGGAGGTGACGAAGCGGTTGGGTAGCGGGGGAGGTGGAAGCTAACGCTGTTCTTCGTTGAGTTGAGAAGGATAAATGTGTCGGGTTGAGGGTGATGGCTTAAGGGAGGAGGATGGGTGGATGGAAGGGAGTCTTTTCCCCAAGGGTCAACTGGGAGATGGGTAGAGGTGCCAGAGGGTGACTTGTCGAGTTAATCAGGGTTGAGGGGGGTGGAAAGTGTATATACATGTATCGAGACGTAAAGGTAAACAGAGAAGTTGACATGATGGCGACTAACCCAGATATGATAAATTGAATCTTCGAGAGGTTAGGGAATAAAGAAAAAGAATGAAACGTTTCTGGAGTACAAGATGAACAAAATAAAACGTCTCACATCAAATAAGTATTTTTTTCTCCCAAAATTCTAGTCTTTAATAATTTTTAAAATATTTAAAATGTCCCCACCATATATTGCAGCTCTTCCGTGCTATTCGCGGTTGACTGCGTTGGTAGGGTAAGGATGAATAAAGTAGAGCTTGGAGAAAATGTACTTGCATTTGTGTAGAGGGAAAGGGGAAAACAATGTTGGGTAGACCCAACCGAGACTTGAATTACGACCTACCTATCACTTGGTAAAACATAATAGATCAAGTGTCAACTAACGTTTTGGGCCCCAAACGATTAATAAACTTATCAAAGTTCTCGCTATCCATCGTTCAACACTCTACTTTTGCTTCTTTTTTTATTGTATATATATTTAAATATATATTTCTTAGTATTAACCTTCCCCAATCTTTAAAAAAAATTACAATGTAGTTACATTTTTCTTATTAAAACATTAAATTTTATTATAAAACTATCGATTATGACCAATCAAGGCTATTTCGATCACACTCAAATATTATTAGAAAGTACTTTACATATTTATTATTTAAAATTACTAAATAAATACTTTTAATGATGACGTAGTTTACTTACGCGATCGAATGAAAATAGCTGCGAGATCGACCAGTCTGTCGCGATCGACCAGTCGCTGACCTCTGGACTGGCCAGACGATACCGACATTTTTTTCCACTTGCCCACCAATGTAGGTCATTGTCATTTTCTTTCCTCCTTTATTTAGTTCACTTTTAAGGGTGCCCTTTTTCTTTAAGAGACCCGCCTCGGTGGCGTAGTTAGCTAGCGCGCTAGTTTCGTGTTGAGCTAGACTGCTGAGGACGGGAAAATCGAGGTTCTAATCTCGCTCGGGTGAACTGAGGGTGATTTTCCCTAATTGGTTTTTCCACTCTCCCTCCACGCAAATCCTGGTCCACTTCCTCTATATTCAACCATCACAATTCCTAATCCATTAGCGTAATTAGTACTTAAACGTATAACCCGAATGGTTAGTAAGACGTGGTGGAAATGTCCGCCTGTTGATGAAATTCTTAAAATAATTATTTAATTCTTAAAGATTCAAAATCACTATAAAAATCCTTAATTATTCTAGAATTTTTTATTGTGACCATAATAAATGAAAAAAAAAGGAAGATAAATTGGGATGGACACTGACTGAGAAGGGAAAGGAAAGAGAAGGATGATATAGAAGGAATGGGAGATGTAAGGAGGAGACGAGGACGTAGAAGATACCAAATTTTGGATAATATCAAAGTTGGGGGCAGGTACAGAGGGGTAATAGGATTGGCGAGGATAGAAACCGCGTGGAAAGCCTTCATGTGATGACCTGGGATTAGGTAGAAAAATATTGATAGAAAATGATTAAGTGAGGCTATATCTATATTTATAGCATTTTACTTTGATCTCAAATGACCGCTATTTTCATGATATATATTTTTTAAATAATCAACTTAAAATGTTTGTTTTTTTAATCCTACGATGAAATGTTGATCACTCTCTTATATTTTGGCGTCAGTCATATTTTGAAACAACGTACGTCTGCCTTAATAACACGTATTTTCTAGACGTCTTTTAAATTGTCTTAGCTCTCTTCAATTTTTTTTAAAAAAAAGCTTTAATTTTGGCCTATTATGCTAATGGTTGCTTTTATTTATGCCAAAACGTCTTTAAACCATAATAACAATAATGATTACGTACACCTTTAATTCCTTGTATTTCTACATAAAGCAAAGCTTGAGACTTTAGACCTAGCTTTACTTTCAAGCCTACTAAAGTTATCTCCCCTCCCAACTTCCCCTTCCCCACCACAATTCCGACCTATTTCCCCACGCGTCGATAGCGGAAAACAAAAGCACACCAGAACGAAGAGAATAAGACAATGGAAGATAAATAAGGTATAAATTAGTAGGAAAGCGAGAATCGAGTATAAAACAAAATGTACGGGATGATACGAGTAATATATATACATCTATTTATACATATAAAAAAAACTTTATCTTTGTCCCCTTACTGTTTTGAAGACCTTTGTACTTTATTCAGCGGTCAACATAAAGGACGAAATTTCTTAGAACTCTTTGAAGTCAATACAATAGGCTATTTTTGTTTTGTTTACAACAGTGGTTTGCATTTCGTGTAAATAATTGATTATACTAATTACATATAAAGTGAGAATAAATGAAGTTAATATAGGATTGCGAGATCAGACGGTTTAGCTATATTTAAAAATATATATACATATATGTGTGTGTGTGTATTCGTAAATCTTCATTTAATTAGATTTTACATTTACACTTTATCTTTGAGATATTATATTAGATTATAATATCTGTGAGCCAGAGTTAGAAACTGTCAATTAAATCAGTTGAGAAATTACAGCAGGCCACGGGAATCAAACCCGATACCTTTGGATTATCAGGCCAATATTCTACCGTCATTAAACTATCAGAGAGGAAAGATTATAGGAACGAAACCATTCCTTGATATCTCTGTGGTAGACGGTTTACATGTTTATCTTAAAGTCCTGGGCTTGATTCCAGCGTTCAAATGTATATTTTCAACCAATTTAATTAAATTAATTTTTGTATAAAAAATCAAAACACATGTCTTTATCAGTACTTGAGTAAATCTAAGCCCCTTATAATGATATCAGCGTTATTTCTTCGGAAACAAGCGTTGTTTTGATAGACGAATCAAGGTCATACACACGTATAGAGCTAAATTTGCTTAAGAATGGACATTAGTGTAATTGTATCATGGGGAGGGGGGGTGGGGGTGATGGGCTTAAACAAGTAGGTCCATTCACAAGAATCTGATGCTCCCCAATCTTAAGCCTCTGAACTTTTTGTACGGGGATAATTAAAAAGAGTACAATGTATTTCTCTCCAATAAATGATCTATCAGACTTATAAAAAAGAGTCGAAGATGGTTGTCAAACGATTCAAATGAAGCCAGCCAGGGATTATTTTTTTTTAATAGCACGTAACAGTCTGATCTGAAGATGTGAGATTTGTATGAAAATGGAACTAAAATATGTATAACACCTTTTGTTGTTATAAAAAAATTTGTGACACGTAATTTTAAATAACATTTCATTTTATATTATTTATTTTTTTTATCGCCGAGAGAGAAAATTGCCTTTATATCTGTGTTAGTTTGTTTGCGGACCTATTATTAAAAAATACTTTTCTATTCATTTTAATGAACAATATGGTATCATAAGGTTCTGAACCCGTTTATTTAACAATCTTTATAATAACGCCAATATTGTGAAGACCTATATTTTATCTTGTAATTTTTACCCGATTGTTCCTTTTTATACCTAGCCATTCTAGTCTGTAAGCCACTTCCTCATTAATAATTTAGTAATTTAGCTCTTCAAAATTAAAATATATATATGTTTTAAATTTTGTCTAATTTCATACAACGCTTTTGATGCCTTTCAGAACTTCGACACAATTGGTTTTGTAGTAAGCGTATGTAGTAGAGTTATGCCAACATTGGAAATGTAGTTCGATGATTTATGTTACTTTATAAACGCCAAACATGAGGGAAATTGGCTCCGGCTTCAAACACACCCTCGTTCAGCTTCGCTTTTCCCCGCTTTCAGTCCTTTCACCCCTATTTCTCCCTCTCCGATAAACCTCTACTTCTGTCTCTTTTCAAATCTATATCTTTCTTTCACTATCTCTCTCTTTATAATTCCTTTCTATCCCGCTCTCTTTATAACCTCATGTTTCTCCACAATCTCTAAACTTTTCTTCCTCCTTCTTTCTTTTACCATCGCTGTCTCCGAGCAGCATTTTTCTATCCCTCAATCCTTACATCCAACTTACATTCCTTCTTTACACTTTTTATATTTATTTTTCCTTACCCTTCATCCTCTTTCTCTCCATTAACCCCAAATATTTCTGACTGATTAATTAACCACTCAAGATTAATCATATTTTTACCTTATTTTCCATTTTAACGTTTTCTATATAAAATTAGATATTTATTCATTAATTTTATTTAAAAATCCTCTTTTTATATACCTTTTTATTTTCTATTGTCCCTTGCGTTACCAGTTTCCCTCTGCTACCCTTTTATACCATTCTCTCTTTAATCACGTCTACCTACAACCCTCTATTTAGCTACTTTCACCATACCCTTCTCTACGACATCATTACTTTGACCCCATTTTCTACATTCTTGGTTTTAGTCAATTTCTTTGTTATTCTTCCTATCCCTCTCGCTAAACCTATTTTATCTCTCTCTCTCTCTGCACAATCATATTTATGACCATCTTAATTGACTCTTCCTTCGTAAATGTAGGCCTATCTTATATTACTTCTATACTTTTCCGGTGTGATTTTTCATACTCCCTTCAAGTAAGCTATATTGAATATACTTTGAATTCACTCTCCTTATTCGGTTTACTTAGCATATCCGTAATAAAGTCAAATTTTCACAGACATATCTGATATTGGAATAAATTGAAAAATTACACCTGAACACAGGAATCGAACCTGAAACCAATGATACTCAAAAATCATAAAATATCAAGTTTTACCCCTTATAGCTCGTTAACTGTGATGATTTGAAATCATTGAATCCCTCTCTAAGTACTTAAGTACTAATTACGCTAATGGAAGGAAGTGAACCCGCATTTGTGTGGAGGGAGAGTGTAAAATCAATTCATAAAAACCACTTTCAGTACATCCGACCAAGATTCGAACCTCAATATCACAGTCATCGGCAATCTACTGCGAGAGTAGCACGTCAGACCATGTGGACACCGAAGCGACCCATTGTTCTAACAAATTTTAGACCCTTCGTCACTTGCAGATGTTCCATAATCATAAACATGATACAATATCATAAAATAAAACAACCACTTGTCATTCCCACGTTGATAACTGAACGAGAAAAGTGAGGTTCTGTTTTTCCATATGTCAGGACCTTTGTTACGTGATATATATCATATTAATGTATCAATTTTAATTAAATTTGACAGGGATAGTTTAAATAAATTGTAATCCGTTTCAATATGGCATCCACTTAATAGATTTTATTTTAGCACCGCCTCGGGTTATACGCTTATTTACTAATTACACTAATGGGTTAGGGATTAGGAAGGTTTAATTGACATGAAGTAAAGCCACATTTTCGTGGAAGGAGAGTGTAAAGTAATTTAGGAAAAACCACCCTCAGTTCGCCTGACCGGGATTGAATTCCAATCTCCCTATTTCGGCAGTCTAATCTTCCACGAGTGTAGCGCGTTAGACCACGCGGCCACCAAAATGGGTGTTAAATATATCATATAATGTACACAGGGCGTTTTTTTTTGTTATGTATTAGAGACCGACTTCTTAAAGCATATGAACCACTATTAAATGTGGTATTTATAGGTGACCTGATCACCAAGAAAATATAGGCTATTAACTTCAAATCCAAGGAGAATTAAAGAAAATACTTCAATTCTAAATTAAATAAGAAATGTTAAGAAAATGTTAACGATAAGAACATTCTTAATATAGCAATTTTTAAAAATAGGTAACGAGGCCTACTATTCACAGAACTAGTTCATAGTAATGCTATGTGAGGACTGAGGAAGCTATACTTGATTTATAAATTTAAATTGATGGAGCGATGAGGTTTTAGAAGCAATTGAGCTCTTACAAGGGTCTAAATTTGTTTTAAAAAAAAACAGACAATTTTGAATGAACAATAAACCAATGACTCGCAGAATAACCGTATTTTAGACAAACTGATTCATTTTCATCCTTGTAACTTTCTTTTTTATATAATCATAGTAAAGTTAGAATAATTCCTACAGTAACAAATATCAAGCACTTAAAAATATCCTCGGAACCTTGATGTGGAACTTAAGATATTTTTTTAGGTGAATTATTTTTTTTTAATTTTAAAGTCATCCAAATTAATTTCAATGTAATGAGTATTAAAACTAAGAGGATTTCGTTTTCGTTCCAATGTAGTAATTTTAACGAATCTTTTAGTAATAACAATGGCTATTATCATTTACTCAAATAAATCTTCTTAATTTCATTTCCTATATTTTACTTGGGTGAGTTCTCCCTTTTCCTTCCACCTTATTTCCTCCATCGTCATATTTTGGCTTAAGCTTAAAATAAAATAAATTTGAGTTGAAGTGTTTCTTGAAAAAAACACTAGCCTTTACACTAACTTTTCCAAGGGTACAGGATGACCTAGTTGGTTATTTTAGAAAATTTGTTAATTTGGGAATAGAAAGGTGAAAAAATAAAATAAAAAAATAATCAACAGAACGTACCCTCCGCTTACCCTGACAGGTGCATTTTATAATGTATGGCTATTCTGTAATCGAATAAATTGAAAAATTACACATGGGCATAGGAATCGAAATCGTGACCTTTAAATTAGTGGGCTATCCAGAGATCGCCTAATGTTCAGGGTAGTTCTTTATTTATATTTTTAAGGTGGAGTCCGTGATGGACGTGTGATAGCTTTAAATTTATTCGTACGTGATTCAGTTGCGGCTGATACCATAAACCCCCTAAGTTCAACATTTCATTTATACTTATTCTGTAATCGTTCAATTAGGAACTATATTTCAGGGTAGAAAGAGTGTACCTAAATAGAATCCCATTTCCATCTTCCCTGATTAGAGGTTACGAAAAATCCCACTAGCGCTATCTAACTTTGTCGGTTTATATATTATAAGTTAAATCAAATATATAAGATTTTATTAATTTTTCCAGGCATTTAGCTAATTTGAAAGATGTGGTGGGCTTCATATTACTCGCAGTTTTTGACCACTCATCAATGAACCATTTAAAATATAGATAAAAAAAATTGTGTTGAGCAATCAACATATCTACGTATAAGCCAGACTACAATTTTCATAAGAAAAATTTTACCTTATATTCGTACCTTGAAATGTTAATAGCTCTATTTCTACGTATTCATACATCAAATAATGTGGTTAACAGCTGTCACTTTTGATATATAATATCAATACCTATAAATAAGACTAATAATATCGTAAAATGATATCAATATTTATTTAAAAAATGCTTTTGTTTTCTAAAAGAGTCTTAAATGTATAAAGATGTAAACAACATTTCAAATGTGGCAGCTATGGGTAATTTAATATATTTTTTATTGGTAGTGGGTTCAACAACAAAGCCATTGTTGGGCGTAGAGGAAATCTACCTACATTAGCGAATCATGGAGGTGGGAAAACTGCATTGATCATTCAGGTGTACGAGTATATTATATATTTATATCTTTTTATAGCACCGCGTCTTACTACACGTTCGGGTTATACGCTTTTGTACCAATCACATGTATGGATTTAGAGTTAAGGAAATTTATATTTAAAGGAAGTGCACTCACATTTTCATGGAGGGAGAATGGAAAGCAATTTTGATAAAAGAATACCCTCAGTACACCCGACCGAGATTCGAGCCCCAATCTCCCCATCATCGGTAGTTTAGTTTAGTCTAATGTGAGACTAGCAACTTATACCATGCAGCCACGGAAGTGGGTTTTCATGTTCATAAGACCGCCCTTAGGGCCCTTGGCTGACCTTAGCATTTACGTCACAGTAAATGTTGTCGATTATGAGCTTGGTGCTTTAAAGCACGTGGCCACCAATTTCACTGAATGACATATTGTGTCTTAAGATTATGTCCCAATGTCTTTCAAATGTTCTCGCCATAATTTGATTAATTTCTTAGTTTTTAAACATTTATTTTCCCCTCATTTCTAAAATATTGACCATTAGAAGCTATGTGAACGATATAGACCTCACTTACTCAATTCAAAAAAATTCTAAGTGCACCGTGTTAAGAAACTAGTCATGATATTATTGGATTCTTAAGTGCTAAGATTTAGTTTTATATATTGCGCATCTAGACTACGTCATTTGTAACCCTATTTGTGTAAATATTATCCAGCACTAATGTACCGTTGTCCAGGGGACGCCCGAATGTACTAGTCATACATCCTTTCCGTGGAGGCTCTTTCCATGTCCCGATGGGATGAGGGTGTGGAACCAGTGGAAACACTTAAACCTAACTTAAGCCTAAATAATAAAACCCTGGTGACCGTTGGGTTAGCTCCCCTTTCGGGAAAAATACCCAAGGTACCAGCCGGGACGCGAACCCGAGACCCGTAGACTCGTAGCCAGGGACACTGACCACTACAGCACGGGGACGGTTACTAAATATGGTAGAGCTGCGCAACATCTTCATGTATTTTTTATAAAATAAAATGTAATCCCATCTCAATTTATTCAAGAGTACCATCCTCTCTCTTTTTTTTTTCTAATCTGCTCCACGAACCTTTCCAATTTATCTGACCATTTCAAGATGTTCGACACAAATGAATCTGTAAGGATTTACTCCGACAAGTAATTAGCCTCCTTACATAGTTCCTATGAACTATTGATTCCAAGCGGCTTTAGAAAGAAGATATCGGCGAGAAGAGGAAAAAACATATACTTATCGGTTCTTCTTCCGGATGATAATTGGGGAAGCCATTTCAGGAATAATTCAAGAATGAAGAACGAGTCTGAAGAGTAATTATATTCAAAATTCTCTTTTTTTTATCTACTTTGCAATTAAAGTAAGAATTTCGAGGTTTCAGGAGATTTGTTTTTATTTAGATTAAATATATTTTTGTAAAACTAAGAACTGAAAATAAAACAGTATGTAATGAAGTTTCTTAAGTAAACGAACGAAGATTTAATTTGTATATTTTAAAATTAAGTTTATGTTAAATACAAAAAAATTCTAATTTAATTGTTCGCATTAAAAATTAATAATATTACAATTAATAAACTTGTTAGTAAAATTATGTTTGGAGTTTATTGGAACGTAATTATTTTTTTATATGTATATATGTATCATATATACATATATTTCATAGGTATATGTGTACCTTATCTATAAGCAACTTTTATATATTTTGAAGGAAGAAATGAGTTTGGGTCACGGATGCATCTAGATGCATTTATCAATTAATAATAGCACCGCGTCTTACTACCCGTTCGGGTTATACGCTTAAGTACTAATTACACTAATGGATTAGGAATGGGGAAGGTTTTAATTTAACGGAAGTGAACCCGCATTTGCGTAGAGGGAGAGTGGAAAACCATTTAGGAAAAACCACTCCCAGTTCACCCGACCGAGATTCGAACGTCGATCTTCCCGTCCTCTGCGGTCTAGCTCAGCACGACTAGTTTTACGGCAAAACTTTTTTTTCTGGCCAGAATAAATAAAATATTGTTCCAGTACAAACATATAGTTTAATTTTCTTCACGTGGTTAAATCAACAATCCTCTAATATCTTTCATGATAATAGCTGCATTAAATTATATTTTTTTAATGAATAGAAAAAGTGGCTATTAAATTCAGTACACCCTTGACATATATTCAATAAAAGTGGATTGCCAAGATTTTGGCCCACAATCCAGTACATTGTTTGTGTCGAACCTTAAACCAAACCACTACTCGTATGGGCAGTACTATAAGGCTTTAAAAAAAACTTTTTTTTTTTCAAACGGAAACCTCTTCTGTAAAACATTACAAACACAATTATAGACCAAAGTCGTCACAAGAGGTTGTCAGCTCCTTGAAAAATATATATTGATTAGCTGTTTGTTTATGATGACAAGAGTCTGACTAGGCCATCAAGTAGGCCTAATTCTGTTACATAAACATGTTAGATTCTTTTTTAATTACATTCATGTCCGAACGCTACGTGAAATCATAGTTGAAACATAAAATTATCAAAGATTTGAAAATTGAGCAATTATTTCTTTTAGTTTTTTAACATGTTTAATAATGGGATATAATCATAATTTAAAATATTTTAATGTATATTTTAAAAACACATTTATAGGCATAGATTATGGTTTTACTTGTTTACAGGCTAAAGAATTATATATATATATTCATATATATATATAAGAAATTTACGGGTTGTGGAAAGTTAATGCAATGTTTTTGTACTATTCATTTGGGGAAGTAAATAACATGTTAAAGTCGTAGATGCCAAAAAAAAAAGAACTTTTAAAACCCAACAACATTGCATATCGCTGTCATAACTTATATTTGTAGTTTTTTAAATTCATATTAACAAATACCCAATAATAAAAACACACGGAAATAACATTTTATTTAACCTGTAAGGAAGTAAAACTATGCTTTATGCGTTTTCAAGATTAAAAAATATTTAAAATACTCAGTACCCTTTAAATATTTTAAATTATGATTATACCCCAATACATAAATATATACATATACTGTAACGTTTAAAAAAGATATCGCGATATAATAATGTTCAAACGCCACCATTATGGTGACATTTGTTATTATGATTAAATTGGGTCCAAGTTTATTAACCTGTATTTATAATAATTAGAAAGGGATGATATCTTATTTTAGAAATTAAAAGTCCTGGTATTTGATAGGTTTTATTATAAGTAGATAAACAGTTTTTTGCTCGATATTTCACGCGTTATTGACTTTAATTTATTTCTGAAAATTTAAAAATGACACCTAGACACGGGAATCGAACCCGGGACCCCGTGTCCAGGTGTCATTTTTCAATTTTCAGAATATGATATCTAGATGGAGTAATCCTCACTAAAAGCATAAATAATAGCTTTGGCTATTTAATTTTTAATTTATATGCCCGGCTAACAAATAAATCTTACTACCTTTCATTTATAATGTCATGATTTTGAATACAAATACGAATAATAAATTATTGGGATGTATATTTCCATATCATTACAATATACTTATATTTTTAATTGGTTATTTATGAAAAGATAAATATTCAAGTGCAATGAAGGTTTGTCCAAAATAGTTCATGTTCAGGCAAATTAAACCTTTTTTGAAATGTGTCCACTAAATATATATATATATATGTTATTTTTTGAAATTTGTCCCATATATATATATATGTTATTTTTTGAAATTTGTCCCATATATATATATATATATATAATTTGTCCCATATATATATATATATATGGGACAAATTTCAAAAAATAATATATATATTTAATATATATATATATATATATATATATATAAAACACATTACATCAAATGTTTTAATTTGCCTAAACATGAACTATTTTGGACAAACCTTCGTTGCATTTTAATATTTACTTTTTTTAAAATAACAAATTTTTGACGTGATGGGCCCATTATTAATATTAGGATAATTTCATCTGTTCAGTTCCCGTTGTGAATTTATTGATCACCCACTGCCGATGAATGGAGAGATCTAGGTTAGACTACCGATCGAGTGTATATAAGACTTTTTTTTAAGAAAAGACATTTTTTTTCCCTTACTTAAATCCTGGTACATTTCTTCTAAACTCCCCCTTCTCATCCTTAGTACAATACAAATGCGAATAGCCTGATGGGTAGTAAAACGCGTCCTTTGTTTATATATAAAAATATTATTCCGTTAACAATTGCTTTGTTTATAATAAAATTGAGAAAAAATGAATTAAAATAGTTGTAATCGATTTTGAATGAGTCTATTATTTGTATTTGTTGCTTTTGATCGAGTACTTTTAGTTCTTTTTGTGTGTCCTCATTTATATTAAACATACTATATTTGACTGTAGATATAAATATATTTACAAAATTTATAATAAATAAATAGTATTAACGTATTATTTTAACAGCTTAGCCTCCACTTAGGTACACACACACATATATATATAATATATATTATACTACTATAAAGCCACACGGCTGAATCACTCATTCGCTCATTCACTCACTGACATTGTTTACCCACTTCCAGAAACTTGAAATTTGACGAACTTATAGCTTCTAGCCTGTAACCGACGTCTAAATTCCAAAAATGTTAAAATAAATTTTTAACCCCCCCCTCCCCCCCCAAAAAAAAATCAAAATGGCGGAGAAACTTTAAAATAGGTGCGGATCTTTCTTTGGAGGTCTCTTGTGGCTAAACGGTAAGACCTATCAAAAAACGGATTGCACCAGCAGCTACAGATTTGGCGAGACCCACTTATTTGGTCCTATTAATTTTTGTCGTAACTCCATCGGTTATACCTTAGACAGAGATAGATTTTATTGATGTTAGGTAAATCTGGCACATTTCCCACAAATTTTTTAATTTTAAAACACTGGAATTAAATTAGTTTACATCCACTTTCAAAGAAAACTCACTGGGGGTTTGGGGCGGGGCCCTAAACGAGCAAAGCGAGTGTATATAATATATGGACACAAGTATATATTCAGATAAACATTGATGGAGACATACATTTATATACCTACATATAGTTCTACAAACAAAAAAATATACATATACGAATATAAATGTATAGGCCTACATAGCCTATACAGACCTTTCAAAGATTCATAGATCTAAAAAGCTAAGCATCACATTTTAATTATCATTCAAATATATTTCAAATTTAAAGATTTACATTATTTGAAGCATAATATTTTCACAATACTTAATAAGTATTAAAAAGTATAAAACACTACACATGTACTATCACAATCCATCGTACTTCATAAATTAGCTAAACCTTTATTAATGTATTAATAATAAGTAGTGTGAATCTCTTTAACACTATTCATCAAATTTTATCCATACTCATAAAGCAAAAGGAACATTTTTTAAACAGTGAAACATAGACTGTATTGTTTTTAGATCCAAGCGGAAATGAATATAAAAAAAACGGGGTGAGAAAAAAATGCTTTTCTCTATTTGTTAGCTCAAATTATCAGTACGGGCCTTTGCATTCCAAGGATTCAGCCTGGTGNGGGGGGGGGGGTAAAAGCACCCTGTTAAAGGAGTGGGGGAAGGAGGGCAAAGAGAAAAAGAGCCAGGATATATAACAATGGTCATTCTTGGTAACAATAGGAATACGCATTGTGCCCCCTACAAAGCGGAAATAACTGCAACTGTTTCAGTTGATACGAGATAATTAGTAACAGGGCCAAAAAAAAAAAACTTGACACTTGAATGGAAAGAAAGAGGGTAGTTGGATTATTATGAGATTTGAGGCTAAATAGTAACGTACTCGCTGCTAACAATGGGAGGGCAATTCTTTTTATGTAGTTTATATTTAACGGCATTCAGCAACGAATAAGTTTTCATAAAACTCTTAGGATAAAATGAGAATTTACTTGAATTGATATGTTTTGTCGCAAGGGTAGTTTTGAGGATTAATTTAAAAATGTGATGGAAAGTAAATCTTATATAGTAGCTTTCTTGTACGAGAACAGAAAATCACTATGATATATATACATTTACTGCAGCTGGTCAGAAAAAAAGTTCAAGTTAAATATCTAACATGAAAGGTAGGCCTACCGTTAAACATAGGCATAATATTAAATTAGATCTGGTATAGTCTCTTGTTACTATTTTATCCATCCTATCCATGTTTTTTTATAGTTAACTTTATGTTAAGCGTTTAGTTTTTTATATTTGCAGATACACACAAAACAATATAGGTATACTTGTTTACAAATTACTTATATAAAATATCAAACCATAATAACTTTCCAGGTTTTGGGATGAAAGATCAGTTTTAAATTGTTGTTTTAACATTTTTCCATAGCTATAGATGATATATATATATATATATATACAGTAAAACTTCATTTATCCGAATTCCAGTCAGACGGATCTCCAAATATCTGGATCATTATCAGCAAATAAAACAATATATATACAAAAATTAAAATACTAAACTGTACAGTACTGAAATTTGTCACGCTGCGACGCCGAGAATAGCGATTGTATTCGCCGGCTAGTCGCTCTGCCATTTTAAGGCCACATGCCATCCCCACCCCTCGATTCAAATTCATTGTATTCTTGTTTACAGTAGCAATAAGTTTTTTAAACTTACTGTATTTTTTTCTAAATACTATAATGTGATTCCACCTCACTGTAACATTTCAAAAAGAATAAAAAAAAAGTTGTTTTAGAGTTAATTTTGCATTTTATTTCGAAACATTGCCTTAATTAAATGAGTAATCCAACCATCCGAATTTCTGCGTTTCCGGATCACGTCCGGTACTCATTAATCCGGATAGTTGGAGATCTACCGTATATTCAAGAACTGTTGATATCACCAGGTGAAGAAAACTCAACTATATTTGTACTGGAGCAATATTTTATTTATTTCAGCCAAAAAAAGTTTTGCCATAAAAACTGCAAAAACACTCACCATTTCTCACTTCCCCTTCCATCCTACCTTAGGTAAACCATTAGAAAACTCATTCAATTACTTTATATATTGAAGAACATTTCCCCTAAAGCACAAATATTATAGTGGGGAGGAGAAGGGCATTAGATGTGGGGGTTGTTTAGGGATTAGGGGGCATGAAACCCGTTTACCCCCGAGACGCCCATTTGTAACACCATGACGTGATATCAAACATTTTATTTTATCTCTAAGATTTGTAAAATTTATCAACACCAAGTGTACACCTGTAAAGAAACGTTTCACGTTTTAAGACTCACTTAAATGGAGATGGTCTTGTTTTACGTGTTTTATAGCGCCGATTAAAAACATACCCTGGAAGTGACAATTACCTTAATCCGATTGCCCTAAGCCAATTAACCAGATAGACGCTTACGATACAGACTTTTTTTTTGTGCGCGCGCTTTTAGTTGATTAGAGAGTATCATCGCCTGCCAATACGTCAGAGTTTGTTGTCCTTGCTCTAAAGTTTATTAGGTGATCTTATTAATGGTAGAGTGCGATAGGTACAGTAAGTGTCACCTTCAAGTTCAGACTGGTCTCGGATGTGGGGATAGACCATCAATAGCGCGGCAACTTAACAGCGGCATAACCTTAGGAAGAGCTTTATTATATAAGTGAAGAAATTAATAAACTTGTTTCGTATTCATTTGTAAAGCCATATGTTATCCAGATGTAGATCACAACAGATTAAACAAAACAAAATTTATTTATTTATTTATTTTATCAATGTAGACTACCATACTTTTTTTATATCCTTCAAAAAATATTTTTTCCTTGTTTAAACGACCGCTAAACTTAATTAGGACCAGGATATTTCTTAAGAAGAGATAATTACATAGCTTTATTTAAAAAAAATATCAGTATCCGAAAATTGCAACCGTTTCTATATCCTGAGAACTCTTGATTGATTCAAACTCCATTTTCTTAAACCTTCTTGCTTGCACCTACGTAATCTCCAGCAGAGATTCGAACCAAAGCTTACCAGAGAGAGAATAACGCCACATTTTCTCTCTCGTCACTTGTCCAAAATAGTAAACACTCTAAAGTTAAGACTTGCCAACGTAGGATCATGTTTGATAGAAACTTTATTGATATCAAAGTAATAAATTTAACCATAGGAAAAGGTTCCTAAAGGCCTATGTTTGAAGCGTTGCGCTTTATGAATGTGAAACATGAACCATTGGTATAACCCAGGGTTTTTCAAACTCTTTCCAGTCGCTTACACCTTTTAGGGAGATTACTTAACCACGTACCTCTTTTATCTCTTCGTCATAAAAAACGAAAAAATACTTGTTGTTTTAAGCTGTATTTTCAAATTGTATAAAATTATATTGGGGATACATAAATAGTCGTACCAAATTTATGTAATACTTTTGTCATAAGCTAAACAAAGCCGCGATAGAGGGAAAGAAGGGCTTATAAAAGTCCATAACAGCTAGTCAAAATCTGCTCCGATTAGTTTAGCGGACTCAATATTGTTAATAACTATTTAATATTGATTAATAAAACTCAGTGGTATATATCTTACCCCTTAAATCCTTCCCGTACCCATAGTGGTAAGCGTAACACTGTTAAAGAAACACTGGCGTAACCAAAAGAAAAGATTAGAAGCGTTTAAAATGTGATGCTACAGAAGAATGTTGAAAATATCATATATATAGATGGTATTAAATACAGAAGTGCTGATAAAATCAAATGAAGAAAGGAAATTTGGAGAGGTATACAGTAAAGAAGAGTTAACATGGTTGGCCATATAGGCCTACTATAAATAGTACCAAGACATGATAGTTTGACGAGGATAACTATAGAAGGAGATTATATAAGGGACCAAGTCTGGAGTACATGAATCAGATAACGAACGATGTTGTCAGAAGAAGGCACAAATATGTAACATATTTGGCCCAGGAGGGGCAAAAGTGGAGATCTGCAGCAAATCAATCGCAAGATTGATGATGATGATGATGATGACGACACACACGCATCATAAACATACAGAGTGGTCAAACTTTTAATTCAGAAAATGTTAACAACATAAGTTGATTATTATTTCCTTTAATGGTTTAAGGGTAATTATTTGCAAAAACAAACAATTTTAATTAATATTGTTTGTATGTATCTCCTTTATCCCCTTACTTCTATTATATTAAAATATATGATTAATAATTTGATAAAGCAATTAATAATACACCAGGGATTTATAAATAGTAAATAAACCCCTACCCCATTAGAGTAATCATATTATGTGTGTATAAATTCAACAGATATTAAGCGTTGATTAAAAATTATATATCATATACTATATAATTATATAATATATTATATAGTATCTGAATACTGTGTAGGGTGTCTGCCTACTGACATAATAGTCCCAGGTTCGATCTCCAGCATGGCCGAAAGTTTATCAATGATGAAAATCTGAACTTACTCTTTCACATTGATACATTGACGGCCGGGGACTGGATGTTGTGTTCATCCTAGTCTTAAGATATACTATAGGCATATGAATATACAAAAGGTCTAGCAAGCCCGTAATGGAAAATATAAGGCTTGAATAAAAGCCTGCCACTGACTGGAAACGATAATGGATGTAAAATAAATAAAAATATATTGAACAAAGCTTTAAGAAATTAATTACTGAAACAATTCATTTATATTTTGTTTCAAAGGAGCGAAGAGAAGATCTTCTCTATCGAAGTTTGTCTCCTATAGCATTTGGAAACTCTAGATGTCCTTACATTTTTTTTTTTTTTACGGGATGAGAGTGAAATGAGTGACGCGTGATGAAAGAGAGTTTGTTGGTTACACTAGTTGGGTGTGGCTCGCTTTTGTCGCTACTTTACCCCTTCTCTCGCCCTTTTCACCCCTTCTACAGCCCCCCACCCCCCACCCCCCACCCCCCACCCTGAGTAAACTTACATTTCAATGTATAAACCTGTCGTACCCTCAGCAAAAGAGACATGCAATGTCACATACATACACTCATTTTACATGCAACAAGTAGTCGTACAGGTTCATATATCACAGTGAAGAAAATCTTTATATTACAAGTTGAAATATAATTATTGTTGCTATCAGAAATAAACTGTACAATGCACCGTATAAATTTTCTCCCTCTTTTGTCTAGAAACAGACATTTTACTAAAAACTCGTAAGATTTATGAAATTAAATAATAGGTATATACATTGTTGTAGAAACACTATACCAAATATCACAAATTAAATAATATACACTGTTACTTACTCATTGGCATTAGGAACTAGGAAGGAACACTGTTTTATAGAAAAATTGAGAAAAGATAAAACATCTTTGTCCACCACAGTCAAAGTCAAAGTCAAAGACTTGAATTAAAAAGTACATAAATCTGCTTATAGTTCAGAAATTGTTGTTTTTATAAAAAATATTTTAAATAAAAAATTGTTATTATTAATAATAATACAAAACTACAATAAGTTATTTCGTATTTCAAACAGGTGCTGAGTAATGATTAAAATTGGAAAATTTCCCCCATGTGATGTAACCTCAAAGTAATTTTCATGAGAAAATGAGAACTGCCATCTTGTTTATAATTATAAACAGTGTCTATATATAAAATTTAACCAAAACCTTTAAAGCGAATTTATGAATTTGTAGAAAATAGATTTTTTCTCTTTTGCCCCTTCAGTAAATTACCCTTAAATTTAGGTTTATATATATATTTCCAAAAACTCCTCGGGAGGAACTAAAAAAAACCCAAACACAAAGTCTTAGCCCAATTGGTAAAATATTTTCGGCTCTAGCCCGAGGAACAAACAGACGGACGGCGTTGCAAAAACCAATTTTTTGTTTCATGAGATCATGAAACGTTGACATTTATCAAAACCTCGAGTTCGATATTTTTTTTGACGATCTCCGAGTGGTCGAGAGAAAGTAAAAATGTTACACCCATACTATAGAATATATTTACTAGTAAGTTTGGGAACAGTAGACCTCAGTCCCAACATGTTTTTTAAGATGAGTAATAGTGAAATTTACCCGCTTCAGTG
The DNA here is from genome assembly GCA_902155825.1 of Timema genevievae. NCBI lineage: Eukaryota > Metazoa > Arthropoda > Insecta > Phasmatodea > Timematidae > Timema > Timema genevievae. The sequence continues at coordinate 139,985 of CABFWO010000535.1, read as the reverse complement.
GTCGAATGGTCTAAGAGGTCAATATTGTGTTAGACTGGCTCAAATCCCAGCTGGGTCGAGTCCAGTATTTCGGCACCCTATTATTATTTTTATTATTATTATTATTACTATTTTGCATCATTCATGATTTATATTTAACAGAATGCAAATGGGCTGCAAATTTTAAATCTACCCTAGAGTACATTAAACCATTGAACCTACTTTGAATGTTCGTAATTATCTTGACTCCCCCACCTCTTTTAATATTAAAATTAATCTTAACTTAATAATATTTATTTTATTCTTATTTTATAGTTTAATATTTTTATTCATTTTACTCAAGACAGTCATATTTCTCTTTAGTTGCATGTTTCAAGATCATCTTCATTTCCTGGTTGAACATTACGAGGCAGGTGCATTCAGACTCCACCCCATTATATGTTTTCCCCTCTTTCTTAAAATCTCTGGTTGGTGGACGAAAATAAATTAGTTGATTCTGGGTTTGAGGGCTCAAGGCGCTACGGGATTTACCCAAACTAATTAATAAGAATTGGCGTGGCTTCTGTATCTCATGCTCTCACGTTCTATTTGTTGTGGAGACTGTACGTGTGTGCCAATTACTTTAAGATGTAATCTAGTAATCTAGATTTTAAATGATTTCATATTTAATTATATTTTCGTGACAGAATAAGAGTAATATATATTTTCATCGGCTTCAGATTTGATGAAATTTTCATAGTTTTATTTTCATGACATAATTAAAATAATTTATATTTTGATTGGCTTCAGATTTAATGGAATCTTCATAATTATATTTTCGTGACATAATAAAAATAATCTATATTTTGATTGGCTTCAGATTTAATGGAATTATCATAATTATATTTTTGTGACATAATGAAAATAATCTATATTTCCATGGGCTTCAGATTTGGCAAAATTTTCATAATTATGTTTTCGTAACATAATATGTTGCTGGGGAAAAAAAACTAAAATAAAACTATGATTATCCAAGCTCAAGTGTGAAAGCCCCGAAATCTCTCCGTTGCAACATTTACTATGCTAGTAAAATACAAAAGTATACTAAAAACCAACAAAAAAACCTCCCCTGATTGGTGCAAATTGTTCACAGAAGGCAAGATAGAGAACCCACGAGAAATAAAAATAAGGTTGGTGTATTCGAACTCTCGGTGAATGTTGAAAGCAGTGTTTCAAATTACGCACAGAAGCACTTAAGGGAAAAAAAGGAAGCTAATAATAAAAAAAAAGTAAAAAAAAAGGAGAGGGTGAAAAAAATTAGCTCATTTATAATTTATTGAAAGAAAGAAGGAGAGAAACAAACTACGCCTTAAGGGTTGCTCCTAGAGGAAGGAGGTAGAAGTAGGAACAAACAATTACAGTTGTGTACCAAGAAAGATTACAAATAGGAAGGGAGAAATGGAGAAGATGAAATGAAAAAGAAAAGTGTGTTTCTAGGAGCTAAACATTTTACACAAGGTTGAAAGATTACAGTTGCGTGGGAGTTCAAGAACAATGTTTATAATCAGAACATATTAATCTTACAGCCCAATTTTCATATGAAGAAGCTAAAAAGTTTCTAGATCTACTTTCACATATTCATACGTCAAGCCATATGACCTGGTTTGACGATCATTACTATCAATACACATAAAATAACATGAATTAACCCACTTCGATGGCCACGTGGTCTAACGATCTACTCTCGCAGTAGACTAGACTGCCGATGGCGGGGAGATCGAGGTTAGAATCTAGGTCGGGTGCACTGAGGGTGGTTTTCCTAAAATGGCTTTCCACTCTTTTTCTTCCTCCACGCAAATGTGGGTACATCTCCTATACATATAACCTTCCTAATCCCTAAAACCATCAGATTAATTAGTACGTATGTTTGTAACCCGAACTGGTAGTAAGACGCGGTGCTAAAAAATAAATAAAAAACACTTTATTTAGTAAAATATTATCAATATTTACAGAAAAAAAGTTGTGCTTGCATACTCTAAAACTTAATTCATAACAAAACCCTACTTATATTGTATTTAATTTTAGTTGCAATTCAAAGTAAACAAAGAAAGGGACAAGGAAATGCTGCAGTTTGCCAGTCTTGACGGTTGGTTTGATCGTTACTTAGAGTTGCCAGCACTTTACCCTCTTTTGCATCTACTAAGAGTTTAAAATAGCGAACTTCACACGTTACATCTTTGTCATATCACGTCAATCAAGTCATGAAATAGTTAATAGTTAAAATATTTAGGAATAATTTTAACTACCATTGACGACATCAGAGTGGAAATTAGGAAAAAATATACACTCGGGGAATGCGTACTATTATTCGGTCGATAAGTTGTTGACAACTCGCCTGATTTCAAGTAATGTAAAACTAAGAATATACAAAACAATATTTTTAATAGTTGTTCTATCTGTATGTGAAACGTGGTATCTTAATTCACAAGGCAAAAAATAATTTAGAGTATTCTAAGGCAAGGTGCTTAGGAAGATAATTGGTAAAAAAAAGGACATATGATAAAAGGGAGTGGAGGAGGTTACATAATGATGAGTTACACACCATGTACTCCATCACAATACGTATTTCATATAGATTACGGTGAGCAGGACATACCGCGTGAATGCGAGAATCTAGAACCTTGTTCAGGGTATTGACTGGCAAACCTAATTAAAAAGACCATTGGGAAGACCTAGCTGCATATGGTAGGATAACATTATAATGGGTCTGAAAGAGATAGGGTGGCTTGGATATAGCTAGCCCAAGTTAGGGAGGGATAGGGTGTAATGAGGTGGACTGGATATAACTAGCTCAAAATAGGGATATGATGTAATGAGGTGGACTGGATATAACTAGCTAAAAATAGGGAAAGGTGGCATACCATTTTTAAATACGGAAATATACATTCAAGTTCCTAGTGCCATGGAGTAACTAAGCCTATCAAAATAATCAATAATAAACACGGGCTTATTTGTTAATCGCACTCTCCTATCGCTGCGACAAGCATATACAATTACAGATAATTATATAAATGCTTTAAACCTAATACTCGTCAACAAATGAAGTCACTGGTAGATCCCCAAGCCCACGGCAGTAAGGGGTTAAAACTTCAATGGTCCTCCAACAACATCCAGAAAAGAACTCACAATAAAAGCTTGGAAGTAAAACCCAAGATATTCGTGAGAAGTGTTCTGGCTTCTCTTACAGGGTTGGGAGCGGGTATGAGGAGGGGTAAGGGGGGGGTCGGCCTTGTTTTACTGCTGTTTATGTGAGTGTAGGCTTTTGGGGGGGCTTAGGGTGGCGTATTCGGGGTGTGTGTGTGGGAGGTTAGGTCTGAGAGAGAGATAGAGAATAAAAAAAGGGCTTGATGTATGCTAGTTAGAGTAATGGTATATAGTAGTGTTGTGGCGTAGTAGCCAGTAGAAAGGGAATATAGACCCCCCCACCCCCTCTTTTCTCTCTCCAACTGACCCCCTCCAACCTAGCTAGCCTCAACCCCCCCCCCC
>CABFWO010000535.1:107430-123705 GCA_902155825.1 Timema genevievae | reverse complement strand
GAAAACCATTTAGAAAAAACCACCCCCAGTTCACCCGACCGAGATTCGAACCTCGATCTCCCCGTCCTCGGCGGTCGAGCTCAACACGACTAGCGCTGTTAGCCAACTACGTCACCGAGGCGGGTACTTGGGATGAAATTAAGGTTGATTCCATCTCGGAATATCAAACTAGAAATTTACAAAACAACAATTTTACCGGTTGTTCTCTATGGTTTTGAAACGTGATCTTTAATCTTACAAGACGAAAGTAAATATTTAGGGTGCTCAAAAATAAGGTGTTTGGTCCAAAAAGGGTTGAGGCTATTGGGGAGTGGAGAAAGTTACACAATGATGAGCTACATACCCTGTACTCATCACAAGACTTTGTTATGGTAGTCAAGTCTAGTAGATTATGGTGGGCAGGACATGCAGCATGAATAGAAAAATCTAGAACCTTGTTTAGGGTATTGACTGCAAACCTAATGGGAAGAGACCATTGGGAAGACCTAGACTCAGATGGAAGGATGACATTATAATTAACCTAAACTAGGTAAGATGTAATGAGGTGGACTGGGTAGAACTATCCCAAATGAGGGATAGAGTGTAATGAGGTGGATTGGCTAGAACTAGCTTAAGATGGGATAGGGTGTAATGAGGTGGGCTGGATAAAACTAGCTCAAAATAGAGATAGGATTTAATGAGGTGGACTGGATATAACTAGCTCAAGATAGAGATAGGGTGTAATGGGGTGGACTGGATATAATTATCTAAAGATAGAGATAGGGTATAATGAGGGGGGCTGAATGGCTCAAGATATGGATGGGGTGTAATGAGTTGGGCTGGATAGAGATAACTTGATAAGGATAGGTGGTGTAATTTTTAAATGCAGCAAATAACTTTCAAGTTCCTAATGCCATAGAGTAAGTAAGGGATCCGCCTTAGTGTTCACATGATCTGAGGCGTCACTTTCTTGTTGGATAGGATTGCCAGTGGAAGGAGTTCAGCGTTAGAATCCTAGCCGGGTGTAACAAGATTTTTTTTTCAATGATTTTTCATTCTTCCTCCCCACAAATGAAGCTACATGTCCTCTAAAATCACACCATTCCTCAATTATTTTCCACTAGCGCAACTAATGTAGGCTTATATCCCAAACTAGTACTAAAAAAGTGGTGGAAAATATAACATATTAAAGAGTGAGGTGTACTCAGATTTATCTGTAGTCTAGACAACACTCCTCACTACTTATAAGCTTAAGATTTCTACTAGCCCCCAATAATCATCATAATTATCAACACATCATCTCAGTGGGGGGTTAGTAATCACACCTACATGGTACCCCAAACTCGGGAGGAGGTTGCATATCATCATTGCCAGTATAATACTAGGAATGTCCAGCCAACAAACCATGGTGGCATACGATTAAAATAAATAATATAATATAATCAGACAGGAGTAAATACAATAACTGGTTCATTAGCGGAATTTTATTTAGAGTAGAATTGTATGCGAGTGCAAGTGGTTACGCTGTGAAAGGCGTTATACTCGCATTGTGCTTGGTCACCATTAATGGTTGGACAAAGGTTCGTATCCTTACCAAGAGTGTTTTGGGGTTGGTCTAACACATAATTCATCAACTATCAATAATTACGTTTGACATCCCATTTTCACACGTAGATGTGGATACTTTTATTCCATTCCACCTTTCACATCTCTACACATTATTTTATATTCGGTTATGCATTTTGTACTTGTTACTATAGTGAGCTGTTAATGAGGAAGGTTAAATTTAGAGAAAGTGTACACCACACTTGCGTGGAGGGAGAGTGGGAAACAATTTAAGAAAACCTCCCTCACTACATCCAGCCGGGCTTCAAACACTTATATCCCATTCATCGGCAGTCTAGTTTATTGCGAGAGTGACACTTTGGACTAAACATATTTGTCCAAGCTGTTAATAATCTCACTGATAAAATAAAATATAACGTTTGAAAAATAAATTGAATGACCATTATGGAATTTGGAAAATATGTATCTCTAAATAAATAATATGGGGAAGGAATAGGAAATCGAAAAGCGAAAACCATTCCAATCAAATAATATTTGTCAGCCCACCGAGTGTTTGGGAAATAAATAAAGAAAAACCCGGGGTATTTTTGCGTATGGTAAATAATGTGTATATTTGAATATCAGAGAGTTCAAACCCAATTTGTAAGCAACTTACATGAAAATAAAAAAAAAAAATTCAGAGTCTATTTGAATTTTGGTCACAGTTTCCTAAATTACCAAACATGTTAGCCTTCAATGTAAAAATCAATTAAAAACCGTAGCCTTCAGCTCTGAACACTAATGAAGAAATAATGTTATATCATTCTAGACTAAAATTATCTGAAATCTCTTTTAGGGTTTTAATTTAAGCCTTTAAATCATTTTAGGAACTGTGGTTTTTTTTTCAGATGTTGTTTTAGGTGATGACATACTAATTATTATTTATAAAACTGTTCCGATATTGTCTTCCGAAAAGCAATTTGCCTGCCGTCAAAATGAACCTCTATACAACAAGCCCCTATTTTTCAATTAAATTCATTTGTTGATATATCGCAATGAGCATGGACTTCAATAATTAGTAATTTATCTCCAAACAATAAGTGAAATTAAATTCAAATAAACCAATCAATCATATGGTTTTGTTTGATAATTTTTTATAAAAAAGGAATGAATGGCTTAACAAACTGTTCAATCAACTCTGGAATAAACTATATTACCAGCAATTCTTAATTGATTAGTACGATAATGAGACAAATTGTGAAGGAGTACCATTTTTATTTAATATATTTCAGTCTATTCACGTATCCACTTTATTCATATAGCCATTCAATTAACACTTTATTGCTCAATTTTTTCTACCAAACTTCAGTACCACTTCGGGTTGTATGCATATATTATTAATTATTTTATTATTATTATTATTATTATTAGCACCGCGTCTTACTACCCGTTCGGGTTATACGCACTTACGCTAATGTGTAATGGAAGGGTGATTGTGAGATGAAATGGAGGACCTACAGTTTAGCGTGGAATCCGAACCACGGTGGAGGCCTGGCATTCCTCCCATTCACAAGTTGTGATTAATACACGTCTTGTCAGAGGTGAAGGAAGGGTTTGGCAATCAGATAAATCTGTGCCGGGGCCGAGGATTGAACCCCGGACCCTCAGCACAGCAGTCTGACACCTTACCCCTAGACCACCAGGTCACCCATATATTAATAATCACACTAATGGAATATAAATGAATAAGGTAGAGTTTCAGAAGAAATGTACCCGCATTTTCTTAGAATTAGAGTGGATAAAACATTCCAGAAAATACCACCTACAGTACGTACGCAAGTTCAAGATTTAAACCTCGATTTACACACATTCATCGAAAGTAATTTCTAACACAAGATGGACGCCTTAGACTATGCAACCACCGATGCGGTTAGTCCAAATTCCACACTTCCAGCCTTCCTTTACAAAATAACGAGAGTTGTTTCTAAAAAGTACTTTTATTTACTTTAATGATCAACACCGCAACTTAGGTGGAAAGGAATAAACAAATTTTTATAGAGCGCGAATCACCACTGGTTCTTTTATATAATAAAACTATATTTTTAAGGCCCTCGCTATATATTTTTGACATTTCCTGTATAAAAATGAAAAGCATACTCATATCTTCAGGGCAGTTTTAACGTTAATGGCTACGTCAGTGATGTGGATGTCGTATATTGGAAACAGTGTTGGGTGTTTTACATCTACCGTATATTTTCGTCAAGGCTTGATTATATACATCCCAGGGGTCACACAAAATGTGATATAACTTCTACTAAAAGTCGGCACCCCCCCTTGAGAACATAATGNCCCCCCTCTTTCTCTGCTACATTCCCTTTCTCCTACCTCGTAGCCAGAACTAAAGCTGACATCTTAGCTCCTACCCCTAAATACTTTAGAGAAGGCAAAACGCTACAAGACCATTTTGAATTAAGTTTAATTTAATTTAAAATCTTGAGGTGTAAGAAAACGTTATATAAGTTTCAGTAGTACTTGATTAAGACTAAATAATTATTACTTTAAGTTTTATAATTTTTAAGGTGCTATCAATATAAATGTTTATTTAAAAAAAATTCTTGTCTATATATTTACGTCTTAATCTAAGGCGTTATAAATTATTTCAGTTTTAATTTTGATAATTATGCTTAACTTTAGATAAGTTGTTTCAGAAAAATAATTAAAAAAGACAGGAAGAAAAAAAAAAGTCAAAATAACTCTTAATGTCATTTTCAAAACACAAGCAAAAATTAAATTAATTTATTAGACCAAGATTAAAGTATATATCCATACAGTAGCTAATTTCACTAGACGTTTTGTATGTGCGAGAAATATTTTATAGATTATCGAGCTATAGTAATACTTAAATAATGTTTGTATTATTTACAACATAGCTAACATACTGTAAGCTACTACTACTTTATTATATTTTTAATCTCAATTTAAGCTCTAGCATCAATTTTGAGTACTGGAAAATTAAAACTATTAAAAATAGACACAAAAATATGATGTTTTTAATGTGGCTATATAGTATTATATAAATGGAATTAAACCCCAGGCTTCATGCTCAGATTATGCTTCACCATCTGCGTATTTCTTAAGTGTGTGTGTGTGTGTGTGTGTGTGTATGTATATATATATATATACACTTAACAAATACGCAGATGGGCAAGCATATATATATATATATATAGAGAGAGAGAGAGAGGTTGAAAAAGAGAAAGCTGAATAAAGAAAAATATTAAAATAATCCGGAATGGAAGAAACACTTCAATATGAATTGGAAAAATGAAATTTGTCCCATACAACTAGAAAAATCTAAAAAAAAAATTAAAATTAAAATGGGGCAAGGGGAACTATAGTTGTAAAAAAAATCTTTTTTAGATGAGGTGGAAAGTTAAAATCTGATTTGAAGGTAAAGGGCCCATTCAAAAAAAATCATAAATGTCTAAAAAACTTAAATTGTTTAACCGGTCTCCGTGAAATGACATGAGGCTATAATCATAAAAAGAGCTATTAAGGGTGGTGGAAAACTTAAATTTGGCAAGCAGGCTCAGAAAATCTTAGAGTCCTCAAATAAACCTTAAATTCTGAATATTTTAAATTTCAAAATAGAACTCAGGAACATTGGGGGATTTGAAGGGGAGCGGGTGGTATATTAATGGAAAAATCCTTTTAGGATGTGTGGAAAATTAAATTTGCCCAGTATTATATAGAGACCATTCCAAATGTCAAAATGTAAACCATAAATTCTTTCTTCAATCTGTAATGAAGGTTTGAACATTCTTAAATTTAAAAATAAAAGTCCAGAAATTTGAAAGTGGTTCCCTTCAGAGTTTCTAAGCACTTCTTAGTATTATAAATAGTTGATTTTTTTAAATTAAATGTTAAGGAAAAAACAAATAACCAGAAGAATTTTAACATTTAAATTTACATGGGATTAGAGTATATGGCCAGGGCTTGAAATTTCAAAAATTAAATTTATCCACACCTTAGCGTTGTGATTCAAAATTGAAATTTGGTGAGATCATAAAGAGAACATTCTATAAGAAAAACGTTTGAAAAATAAAAATGGGAGGAATTGTTGAAATAAGAATGAGTAAGAATTTCAAAACTTAAATAAACACCATCTTTCGATATGGTAAAAAAAAATAGAAATCTCTTTGATTTCTCTGATACTTTTTTTTTAATTTTAAAATCAAAATGTGTGTTTAAAGAAAGCTAGAAATTTAAAATCTAATAAAAAAAACCTGTCCACATGTGTCAGAAAATCTAAATACTTTCAAATAGTTGAAGCGACTGCCTCAAATGATAAAAAGTAAAAAATTAGTGAAAATTGTAATTTATTTTAAGAAATGGGGGTCTCAAAATTTATTAAAATAATATTATGAAAAAACTTGTTTGTTTGGAATAAAATTGAAATTTGGCATGCAAGTAAATACACCTTTGTAGATATTCGAATGTTGTCCAAATCAATGGAATTTCAAAATTTAAAACAAAGAAATGTTAGATCTAGAATGATAAAGCAATATTCTGACCCGCTTTGGTGTCCAAGAAGCAGATCTCACAGTAGATTGCTGATGATGGGGAGATGGTGGTTTGATCCCTGTCAAATATACTGAGGGTGATTTTCCCTAAATTATTTCCTGCTCTCTATCCATGCCAATGTGGATACACTTCCTTTAAATTAAAACTTCCTCATCCTTAACCTAATACCGTAATTATTATATCAGTATACAACCCAAATGTGTTGTAGGATATGGTTAGAAATTGAAAATTTGCGGTCACGTAAAGGAACCATATAAAATAAGCAAATAATTCTTAAAATTTCAAAATTGTAATGTTGGAACCGAAAAGGGTTGGGGAGTAAGGGGGGTAGAATAGTTTGAAATCACTCCAAAAGTAATTTGAAAAGCCATCTTTCAGTGTTGAAGAAAATTTTAATTTTGCAAATCGGTAAAATGATCACCCAATATAACATAAAATATGGAAAGTGTTGAATTTAACACTAGGGGTCTAAAAATGTATGAAAGATGGTGAAGATCGTAGAGGGGAGGGCCTACTTCTATATTGTTTAAATATTAGAAACAAAACTTTATTGTACTTTGGCAAACATTGCTCTCGATTGTTTGGGTGTTAAATTAAATTTTTGAAAAAATCTTACCTATTTTAATATAGTGATAGCAATAATTGCCTTGGGATTGCAATAGTTGGTCCAAGATTGTACAAGGAGGAACATTAAAAATAATGGCCGCTGGATGTTGAAAGTTCTAGTTTAATATAGTTTCAAATTTTGATGCGGCTTAACCGCTTACAAATTTGTAGAATCGGTCAAATAGCTGGATAGTGATAAAAATGTAATTCAAGCTAGCGGGTATAAAATAATTTTGTTTAATTTATTTACAGGAATTTCTGGTGTTAGCTGGGAAGAATGGTGGACGTACGATGGCATTTCAGGTAAGACATTTTATTTTAAGTAAAAAAAAAACTTTTAAAATAATTTACAAGTCACCTACATTACAAAAATTGTGGCTAATATCTAATTTGAACAAAATGCTACAAAATGACGTTGCTTGTGTGGCAAGCTAAGTATTAGCTGAAATCGAAGCGTCCCCTTAAATTTATGCCTTTTTTTATTCTAGAACTGCGTCATGTTACTTTTTTTTAAGGCTATACCAAATTCGTGTTAGTTTATCAATTGATAAAAAGATCAAATAAACGGTTCAAATATAAGGATTCGTCTCAAATTGTGAAACGTGTATTATTTACTAAAATAGGGTTTTAAGACTTATCATATAAAACTACATTATAGCCTACTGCTAAAAATAAAAACTTGATAAAAAAATAAGAAAGATTTAAATATTTAACAAAATGTTATTTTCATATTTTTATTTTTATAGGAAATGCACCCGTATTTGCATGAAGGGTGAATGGAAACAGATTATTTTAAACTCTTCAGTACACCCACCGGGATTTCCCATCACCAAAAATTCAATATATTTATAAATTAACGTCTTATACCATTTAATTTAGGATGGTGGTTTATTCATTTGAGCCAAGTTTCTTTTGTAAAGTTTATGAATCATATGTGGGAAAAAAAACCTTTAATGTACCCGGCCATGTATTCGAACAAACACAACCTTGTCAACTGTGGCCGGGAAATAATGCTAGCCACTTGACCCCTACTACGGGTCATCCATCTTTTTAAATAATATATCACAAACCCGCCTCGGTGGTGTAGTTAGCTAACGCGCTAGTTTCGTGTTGAGATAGACTGCTGAGGACGGGAGATAGAGGATCGAACCTAGGTCGGGTGAACTGCGGGTGGTTTTCCCTAAATGGTTTTCCCCTCTCCCCCCACGAAAATGGGGGTTAACTTTCTCTAAATTCAACCTTCCCTATTTATGACTCATCAGCGTAATTATTACATAAGCGGATAACTCGACGGGTAGTAAGAAGCGGTACTAAATTTTAAATATATATATATATATATATATATATATCACAATGTTAATTTGTATTACGTCGTCTTAAATATTTAAGTCTTTGTTCTGGACCACTCTGTATCCTTTTTTTTTAGCAAAGTATTTAATGCAAAAAATAACAAAAAAAAGTTACTTATGAGAAAGCTACAGTTCAATTTTCATAGAAAGAACCTTGTCTGACAGCTATAAAAGTTGCATCTATCACTTTTGTTAGATATTATCAATACCTATAAAATAACATAATAATAGTAGTAAATAGTAGTAATAAAAGTAGAGTAAAGTTTGGTCATATTTATTTGAAAATATTATATTTGTATTTTCTAAAAGGCCCTTCCAATGAGAATTGGAAGTTACCTTTGGCAGTCGGCATTCATACCAGCTTCATTTCCGTTTGCATTTGATTTTCAACCACAGTCTTGTAAAATAAATTTTATTTCGAAACAACAGAAGGGGGTAGCAATTATCTGTAACAGAGCCGTACTCTTTCAAATACAATAGAATTCCAATTAATTAAATCAGCTGGGAATATTTTACTCTTCCCTCATTTGTCATTGAAGAGAGAATTAGCTATTATTTTATATAACGAGTGTAATGATAATGTATTTAGTTCTAATCATATCGGAGACAATGTAGAATAAATGTTAGGCTCGTCCAATTTGGTTCATAGATGTCAAGAAGTTCAGGGTACGAGTCTAGGATGTATTGAGGAAGTTTTTTTCCTTCATAAATGGTTCCTCACTCGACAATTACGTAAATTCGGGTAACTTTTCCTCTAAATTCTGTCTTCCATATCCCTAACTCATTTGCAGAGATAATTGCGATTAATCTCGGCTGTTAGTGAGATGAAGATGAATATTGCTTAAGGTGGAAGTGAAGAGAATCCTAGTTAAGTGCAGCGTTTTTTCAGTTTTTATAACAAAACATTTTTAGGTAAAATAAGTAAAATATTGGTCCAGTAGAAACATAAAGTCTCATATTCTTCCCGTGGTATCAACAGTTGTTTTAAATATGATAATGAGCATAGCGGCATTATATGAGAAACATTTTAGATGAAAAAGGAAAGCTGTCATTAAATTCCAGGACACACTTTACAGATATTCAACAACTGTTGAGTTCACCCCGTGAAGAAAATTAAACTCTTATGTTTCTATTGAAGAAACATTTGATTTATTTTGACAACAATAAAAGTTTTTATATGAAAACGGCAAAGAATTTTACCCTTAGCTCGCGTGACCTAAACACCCACCTTCAGATTATAAATTGCAACACAGGTGTACCAGGGGTGATATGATCCCAGACAGCATCTTCGCATTATACTGGATTAAATTAACTAAAAGGGCCGAGGTCAAAGTTCAAATCTCATCATGCATCCACCACATGTTGGTGAAAATGGTGCCAAAATTTGCAGATATAGGATGTCATGCGATCAGCACAACGAGCCCATCGGCCATTAATCTCAGTTTTTAGAACGTAGCGGCTACTTCTTTATTCAAACAGCTTCTCAATAACTGTCGTCACGAGGCTGAGTTGACCTTGTTCTGGACCCACTGATTCACAGAAAGCACAAAGAATCGAACCTGGTACCTCTAGATTTGCAACCAGAAACTTTAACCACTAGACCATATAGATTTATATTAAAAAAAGTGTTTAAATACAAATAACTTTTAACATAAAATAACGTGTCCCACCAGAGTCTTAACTTAGGAATTAATTCATACTACCCGCTTGGTTCACACGCATATTTATTTATTTATTTATTAAGCTTATGTGTCTAGTAAAAGGAAGGTTGAGTTTATAGAAAGTGTACCAGCATTTGAGTGAAGGGAGACAGAAAACTCAATTTGGAAAAATATTAAATAAACCCTACAGAGATTCAAACCTCGATATTCCTTTTATAGATAGTCAAATATAATACGAGAAAGATGCATTAGACTATTCAACCACTAAATCGGGACACTTTATTAATGCATTTATTTATCATATAAGTGTTTTATTGTTAAATCATTTTTCTCGGATTTCATTATCTTTTGGACTTTTTTTATAAAAAAAATAAGAGTTGTTGGTGTAACTCAAATATTTTCTGTTACATTTTAAGAGGAAACAGAATCTTTCATTAAAATGTAATTTGATGGTGCGTGCAATAAAAGAAACAGCAGCATACTAGGTCACAAAATAAATTACATATAAATTGAACCAGAGATAGAGAAATAAATGATACGGAACTCCACACGGACTTTATCGCTTCATTGTTTAAAAATATATATATTTAATCAAAAATCGTAATATATGTGAAGTTAATAACATACACTAGCAAATTCATATACAAATTTTGCTATACTTGGTTAAAACTTTTTTGACTCTTGGTTTTAAATTCTACAATTTTATTTTTAAAGAATTAAAGTCCTCATTAATTGAATATTTAGACCAAAAAAAGATCAATATTGGGTCCATAAAGTGTCGACACTTCGTATTAAAATTTCGACTTTCGGTTAAAATTTTTGAGATTTCATTAAAGGTTCCACATGTTCAGGTCATCGAATTGCTAATAAATTCCTCTTTTATAAATGTTGACCAATAAAAAAAGGTAAATATTGACTATTGAGTATAAAATGATAGCGATAGATTATTGCTGTACAAACATTAATTTTCTTCAAGTGGTTAAAGGAAAATGAACAGCAACTTTTTAGAGACTTACTTGTATTTAATTGCTCTATGGCATTAGAGAATTATTTCGCTAAAACTTTAGTATCTCTTTACAATTAAAGCTCACAAAATTGTAATAATATCTTTTCCACTATCTCGGAAACTAGTGGTTTTATAAAAATATATTTAATATCAAAGTTTTTTTTATATATTAATAGTATTACAATTTTGCAATGATAAGTTACTTAGTATCTCAAATAATTGATTTTATTTGGAAATTTCCACCTCAGTAAAGTACTCTAAAAATCATTTTCATAGGAAAATGAAAATAGCTATTTTGTTAAATTTCTTAAACAACGCCTAGATACGAATTTTAATTAAAATCGTTAGAGCTGATTTTGAGAAAATAGAATTTCTCTCTTTTCGCCAGTAAAACAACAATGTTGGGGTTAGATATTCAATTCCAAAAACCAATCGGGGCAACTCTATGAAAATTCTAGATACCAAGTTTTAATCCAATCATTAAAATAGATTAGGCTCTACTCCGAGGTACAGACAGATAGACAGCATTGTTAAAACAACTTTTTCAGATTAGAGGGGGTCAGGTCGACATTCATCAAAATCTCGAGTTCGATTTTTTTGACGATAACAATACTTTCTTTACCTTTAAGTTGTCGAGAAAGTAAAAACAACCATTAAAACATACTGGCAAGGAGATTCGTTTTATAGAGGTATTTTCCAAACCATAAGGTATAACTGTCCAAGTCTTATAGTATAATTTTAATGGAAAGAATCTTATTTGTCAAATAAAAAAATTATTTTTTTTGTTCTCGCGTGCTCAAACATCAAGTCAATTATCTACAATCACCATTTTTGATAGATAGTATTGTGATAGGCTAATTCCAGTAATGTATAATCCTACAACTTTTATTACCAAAACAATACTATTGCCTTTTCTATAAAAAAAATTCAAATAAACATTTTAACGCATTTGTTTTAAAACATTTGCCAAAACTGACTGAGCTTCCAAATGCCCGATAATATTGTGAGGCTATATAGAAAATCTCTATAACAACAATAAGACTTGTGGCTATCTTTCAAGGGGTGTATAGGGGGGAGTGGTAGGCCTCACAAGGATGCGTATACCTAGAACCTTAAAAGCTCTGGGGAGAG
The DNA here is from genome assembly GCA_902155825.1 of Timema genevievae. Taxonomy (NCBI): domain Eukaryota; kingdom Metazoa; phylum Arthropoda; class Insecta; order Phasmatodea; family Timematidae; genus Timema; species Timema genevievae. The sequence goes on along the minus strand of CABFWO010000535.1, from coordinate 111,844 downwards.
ATTTAGTTGAGCAAGTAATCCTACACGTACGACATATACTGCTCCTTTTACATCTCCTTTTTCTTTCTTTCTTTCTTTCTACACACTTATTTTTTTTCCTCAGGATGGGTTTGAGTAATTGAGAAAGTGCGGAAGGGTCTAGACTCTACTCTAGAACAATGGGTGGAGGGGTGAAGTAAAATAAATAAGGCATTTGGGGGAGGAGGGGAAATACATTGGCTAGGAGAGGAACAAAAGGTGAGTTTTATTTATATTCAAGATTCCATTTGTGTGAATAACAAAATAACGCTGTGAGCTGAACCTTTACTCTAAGGTCATATATTTATTATTCTTTTCAGTGAGAGATATACAGAATAAAATAACAATTCTTTTTTTTTCCCCCTCTCTTTTAACTAAAAGAATACTTTTATTTTGTTTCTTTTGCGATTTGCAGAATGGGTTGGGCAGTACGTAGCTTACGAAATCATAATAACCCAAAAGTATTGATCAAGGTAAATATTTTTGCGGTATTTATATTTAAAAATATTTTTAACGTAATAAATAAAATACATCTTCAGTAGATACATTTAGAACAATTATTAATCCCAACATTTCTTGAATATGTGTCAGGAGCACAATGAGATTTTATGATGATTTTTTCTGATCATTATTTTTGTCTGGTATTTCGGCACCCAAGGCCGTAGCCAGCCAATAATTTCAGGGGGGGTTTGGTGGGCCCATCCCCCAATTGACTGTTCTAGAAGCTATTTGAAGTGTTTTTTATGGCAACACTACCCCCTAACTATCGGAGGCTAGGACAAATTATAGTTATTAAACCGCTCTAGAAGCTCTCTAAAGTGTTTTTTTATGGTAACATAACCCATTAACTGCCGAAGGCTAGAAAAAATTCTAAATAATAAACACCTCTAGATGCTCTCTGAAGTGCTTTTTATGGTAACACAGCCCACTAATTTGTACTTTTACCTTAATTTTGATATTGTTTGAACCATAAATAAAGCCATATATATTTTGTTCATAAAATTTCGGGGGGGGTTTGAACCCCGAAACCCCCCCCCCCTGACTACGGCCTTGTGACGGCACCATATTATAATTGTTATTATTTTAAGTCATGTATGGGGTGCAGTTTATTTATATTACTGTGGATTCACACGTTCCCCCCCCCCCAAAAAAAAAACTAGCACAGAACAGAAACGTAGTCCCGTGACAAGCTCTAAGCCAATCACAAGATTTCCACCTCAGATGCTAAAGTTTAACACATCTCTACTTCCTCCACTGTGTCCGAGATGTTCGGCACGGGAGAACTAATCAAATCTCGGAATCAACCATCTCAAATAAGTGCGCATGCGCTGTACAGTCGGGAGCAGGCAGACAGTTTCGTTGGCCGTTGTGAGAAGATTGGTAATATCCCGTTAATGGAAAGCGTGAGTATCGATGTATTGGGTTGTGCCACGACACAGCGTTATAATTTGAAAACATCCATCGGGAGAATGATCTAAAATATATGTTTATCCACTAGAAAATAAAATATGTTGATAGTCAGCTGTTTTAAGCTGGCGTTGCAGTGCATCATGGGTCAATATACATCGTGTGAGATGCTACGCCACTGAGGCAGATTATGCTTTCTATTTTCGGTGAAAGTATGAATCTAGCTTTATACAAACTACAGCTGGGCAACAAATTTTAAGTGTCTCCTACGGCACATGAAACCCTTTCACCAGCCCAGTCAAATATTCAAGAGCTGCTGAGATTAATACAAGTAGAAAATTTAGCTTAACTCATCTACTGAAAAATTGTTTTATTTATTTTGGCATGGAGAACATGTTAAAACCTGCTTTGGTGGTGTTGGTCTCATGTTGGACTAGACTGCCGTTGATAGGGAATTTGGGGGTTCAAATCTCGGCCGAGTGTACTGAGGGTGGTTTTTTTCATAAATGATTTTACGCTCTCCCTCTATGAAAATGCGTGTACACTTCCTCTAAATGAAACCTTACTCATATACAACTCATTTAGCGTAATCAGTACATTTGCGTATAGCCTGAACAGATAGTAAAACGCGGTGCTTATTAAAAAATGTTAAAAAACTCAAAGAATTAGTGGCCGTGATTTATGTCAACTCCCATCCTACCTTGAGAAAGTTTAGTTAAAACATTGGCAGGGTCGAAAGTGAGTCTATACTTTCTGTAATAAATATATTAAATTATTCTATATTATAATCAATACGTACTATTCTATTATTATTATTATTATTATTATTCTTATTATTATTTCTGATATAATTGGAGGTATATAACATGCTCTACTTAAACCTACTGATTATATTAGCACACGACTTTAAAACTAACTTAAATCTAGAACAGACACAACACCCAGCCCCCGGCCGTTAACTCAGCACTATGAAAGGTGAAACCCTATTTTTTCCCATAAATGATACATTTTTCGGCCATATTAATAATTATTGAACCTGTGGCCCTTATCTCAACAAACAAACATACAATATTTTACTATCAATTAACAACAAAAAATATCGAAGAATCACATCATTATATTTTTTAAAAGATTAAGTAGTATTGGAAATATTACTTTTTATATTAAAAATATACTTTTTTCACGTGGGTGTTGAAGGAACAGGATAGAAGCAGAGTGTAGGCGAGTTAAATAAGATGTCTGAGAAGCAGGATCGGTGTGAAAAATTTGACAGGATGAGAACTGAGAAAGTAAGAGGAATCGTGAAGAAAGAGGCTGCCCAAGACAGGATAGAGAAGGCACGACAAAGGTGGTATGGCCATGTGAGAGGAAAGGAGAGGGAAAGGATGTCCAGGAGGATGTTGGATATGGAGGAGGGGGTAGGAGGCTGAGAGGAAGACAGAGGGACAGATGGCTGAAGGGAGTAAGAAGGAGTGTGGAGGAAAGAGAAGATGCCTGGGTTAAGATGGAGGGAGAGAGGTGGTGGAGTAAAGGAGGTGGTGGAGAGGCTTTTGTTCCAAACAGACCCAGCCGGTGGCTGGAAGCTGTTCATGATGATGAAGAGGAATATACTTTTAAGGTAAAATTTACCAAACAATTTTCTTAGGAAAAAAAAATCACTAGCTGGCACCCTATATTTAATTTTTGTAATTTTAGGGTGAGTTATGGAGGGAAAAATAAACTTCTTTAAAGTGAATACAAAACATGCTAATGAAGCATTTAATTTTTCATAACATGATTTGAGGAATTATGATTTTGGTTTAAAGTTAATAAACCAATTTAGAAAGTAAGTTATGAAACCGATTTAAATATAAAATAAGATTGATTAAAAACTATTAGGTTTTTGAAATGTTGAATTTTGGACCTAAATTAGACAAATGGCCAATTAAAAAAAACACCGCAACCGTATGTAATGAATGATACTACTAGTCGTGTGGTTGTGTGATGCATGGTGCATTATCATCAAACGCAGGAGATACGCTAAACATTATTATGTTAACATGTTCAGCCTAAAAAGTATAGTGATTTGTTTGTATAAGACAAAACCTAAAATAGAAGTCCAATGATTAATTAAATCGTTAGTTTAGTAATTTAAAATTGATCAATTTCTTGAGTAAAATTTCAGTCACAAAAGATAAAAGAAATTGATTGAAATTCTTAGAGAATTGTTCAACAAAACTTTAATCTCAACATTAAAAAAAATATTCGTGCCCCTTCTTAACGAGTAATTCAAATAAGGAGTTTCTTACTCGTTTAGATAATAACTCTTTCACGAAAAAGTGTGCGATTTTATACAAAGTCAACGGGCTATATGCAAGTCCACGGGTTATATATATATATATATATATGTATACAGAGAGAGATAGAGAGTACAAAAACTATATATATTTATATATATATATACACGAGTACAAAAACTATATATATATATATATATATACACACACGAGTACAAAAACTATATATATATATATATACACACACGAGTACAAAAACTATATATATACACACACGAGTACAAAAACTATATATATATATATACACGAGTACAAAAACTATATATATATATATACACGAGTACAAAAACTATATATATATATATATACACGAGTACAAAAACTATATATATATATACACACACGAGTACAAAAACTATATATATATACACGAGTACAAATATATATATATATAAAGAAGAAAGTGGAAAAGAGGGGTAAAGGGGATGATGTAGAGGGGAAGTTGAATGATGAAGGGCACAAGTTGACGGCTTGTGATTACGTCATAAACAGCGTCGACGTGACTTGTCATAATCAAGATGAAAATGTAAAATTATTGTGAGCGGGAACGGAGAGGGGGTGGGGGGAGAAAAAACAGCTAAGGTAAGTTTTTGTGTGGGGGAATTCCTAGACCTATCCTCCCTTCCCTTCGCCTCATCTTTGGTAAGACGCGA
>CABFWO010000535.1:95351-107240 GCA_902155825.1 Timema genevievae | reverse complement strand
CCCCCCACTTCCCTTTCACACCCCCCCTCTCTCTCTCAACGTAACCCACTAACATAGTGTAGGAGATAGATGTATAAACCACTCACTTAGTGAGAGCTTGCAATAAACCTGGCGGTACGCGAGTTTGTGAGCTTGGATCAACCTTACCTCGTGTTCCACGTAATTATTACAGCCCCTTCTTTCCTTCTCTTACACACACACACACACACACACACACATAAACACACACACACACAAACACACACACAAACACACACACACACACCCTGTGAATTTTAAATGAGCTCATCTTTCTCTACCTTCTCTTAACAACCAGCTAGAGAAAAAAAATAAGTGTAAATATTTGTAGTAAAGTGACTTATCAAATAAAAACAAAATAAGAAACATTACATTCACTTGGAATACAAGTTTTTTTTTGTATTACTAAAAAACACTTTCACCAATCCTGCTATTCAATTAGTTAAATACCCACTTCGGTGGACACATGGTCTAACGCACTACTCTTGCAGTAGTAGACTAGACTGCCGATGATGGATAGATGGAGGTTCGAATCTTGGTCGGATGTAATGAAGGTGAGGTTTTTCCTAAACTATTCTCCACTCTTCTTCTACGCAAATGCGGGTGACACATGGTAGATAACTTTGACGCGTTACAGACCTTCAGAACTCAAGCATTACCTGAGTTGTTTGATATGTTTTTAATATCGTTTTCAGCAAAATGTAGGCAAAAATCATAAGCAGGTTTCTGACCAGCTCAAAAGTTTAAGTTTTAAGTTTAAAGTAAAAAAAAACCTTAACGATTTACGGGAAAATTCATATTTCTGAGATTAAAATAAAAGGTTATCAAACTAAATATAGCCTTCATCTATTAAATAAAGTCATGATATGATAACAGAAAATGTTAGGACAACGTGAAATTGTTTGATATGGTTTAATATAATTTACTACACGATTTTATAACATATTTAAATCTAACATTTAAAACTTTTTAAAGGCTCAGAAATTTAACCGACATTATAATGAAAATTATATTTAAAAATTAATCAATAACTGAGGATTTCTAAACATCTTCAACGCTTCTCAGACCTCTTCTAGAACCTTTAACGATTTTCCACTTTATCTCCACACAAATGTAAGTACACTTCCTCTGAATAAAGCTTTTCTCGTCCCTAACAAAATAACTTATTTAGTAGGTATACAACCCAAACAAATAGCAATAGGCGATTCTAAAAAGAAGGGTAGTTTATTAATTTGTGTGTGCACTTGTTTAGGCTACCCGGCTATTTACATCAATTGGGTAGGATTTTATAATTTTAAGAGAACTCATTCACTTTTTCCAGAAGGGAGATAAAAAGCTACCTTGATATACCCAGTTTGTATTCAAACCCAGAACTTGTCTTCTACTAATAACGCAGCCTAAACCAGGAGATGTGCCTCACACCAAGATACCACCCCCTCTGCACAGTGATCTGAGGGCAGACAAACGTATTTCTAGCAAAGTGTGCAAGTGGGTTTGAAAGTTATTTTCCACTTGGAACAGCTAGCCCGCCTGACCCAAAACAACAGTCCATTTTGGCGCGCAGACAAATGTCTTACATTGCGCGAACATAGGTCTCCCCCTCACTCAACTCCTCCCCTACCGCCCCTCTCTCCTTCCTTTCGCAACTAAACCATCCTCTTGCCACTAATTACTGCTGTGAATCGCGAGCTAAATTAATGTCGTGGTTTTCCAAAGGGGGTAATTTCGTATCTCTAGCTTACTTCACACGTACAGACCCCATTTCACACACACACACATGCACACGCATACAGAATCACGCCTCTTTTTTTAAAAAAAAATCCTATTCGCAGCCCACATTGAACCCTATTTATTAAAGATTCCTCTTTTGTCAACATTTATTTACCTTTTAATTTAATAATTTAACTAATGGAAATCGTTCAGTAAATTTATATGAATTATGAGTATTTTAAGTGGAAATGTACCCACATTTTCGTGAAGGAAGAGTAGAAAACTATTTAAGAAAACGACCCTCGGTATAGCTGACCAGGGTTAAAAATCCCACTCTCCACATCACTGGCAGGCCAGTCTATTTCAAGTGTGACGCTTTAAACCATGCGGCCACCGAGGTGGGTTGCATTTATCTTTAAGTCCGCTTAGCGTAATAAAACTATTATCAATTTTATCACTTAATGCTGACAGCAAAATAATATGAGATGAATAAATTTTCTTTACATAAATTTGACTTAGCTATTTGTTTGAAAACCATTATTTCATTTCTTACAATATGTAAATAAATTTAACTTTAAATTGATAAACATGAAATTATGTCAGTACACGACTTACTAGCTAACGTAACTCTTGACAAAATACCTAATGCTTTCTCTAAGAAATGTGCTTCTTTGATATGGCAATTTGTCAATGCGCGAATAGTAGACTATTTTAAGAGAATACAACTAAAATATAAATAATTTTCACTGGCTTATATTAAACTGCCTGCATTTTTTTAACGTGATTAGGGTATGGATGTAAAATGTTTACAAAATTTCCTTGAAGAAAAAGTAGAAATAAATTTTAAAAACTATCCTCAGTACAACCTTTCTATTCTATTCCCGAACTCCACGTTGTCAACAAATCAAACTGAACGAAACTGACGTCTTTATCGGCGTGCCCACATATTCTACTTGAAAGAAAGTATATCAGTGAAAATTATGATTTGGCCCGATTGATTCAAGAAACAATTTAAATCCTTTACTTTTAAAATAAAGAAATAATAATAATTTAAGTGTAAGCATTAATGGAAGTTTATAAAGATCTAAAAATTATGACCAATTACTCAAAAATGAGTTTTAGCTAAGTTTATGATTAATTTTACACAAAATATTGATTAAATATGTTATAAGAGAATAAGAATTTCAGCTATTAAGCTAATGAAAACCACATATATATAAAAATAATAACATTTAATTACTTTTTTAATTTGATTATATGTTGGGGATTGTAATGGTTGCTATCCTTTGATCGTAAAACATATATGTTACTTTTATAAAAAAAAATGCGTCGTGATATTATTAGTGAGGAACAAAATACAATTGAAACACTCTTGCTTTTACAAAAAAGATATGTGTGATATAAAGGTAATAAACATACATTTAAAAAATAAAAGTGGAAGCTTCATGTGTCACTTGATTCTATTTCTGAACGACAGTTCAATCATTCCTCGTATGGATTTTAACTTGTAGGCTAAACAGAGAATAGAAGATAGCAATTTTTTTTTTGTATTATCACTCACATGTCACATTCAAATAAATGTTTTGAAGCTACACGTTAACTTGACCTACGGAGGAAACTATATTACATTACTAATGTTTGGTAGATATACAGGGTGTCCATAAATTATTTCCGCTGCCTTGTTAAAAGTGAGTCCTCCAGCGTGTCGTAAAAGCAGCTTCCCTTTCTAGAGCCTGAAATTTGATTTATTACCTCAAACCAGAAAATAAGATAGTGTTGAATTAATCATCTTATCTCAATGGTTGAAATAATCGTCCTATCCCCATGGCCTATTTCTTCCTTTCTCTTTAATTACTATGATATTACTCAATAAGTAATTTAATTCATAATATGACTCATCCAATTAGCCTATTTTCACAAATCACCTGCTGCAAGGTTCACTTTTCATTTAGACCTTATTCATTGGTCAACCGATTCGTCCAATTTATCTGCTCTATTCTCATTCAGCACAGCTTATTTTGAAATCTTTTCAAATATGTATTCTATATTTATACTTATGATTAATTTTTTCAGCTCCATATAAAGCGATGCCATAGTAAATTCGTTAATTCAGGAGCTACCTTAAAACTGTGTGTTATTATTATTATTATTATTATTATTATTATTATTATTATTATTATTATTATTATTATCACCGCGTCTTACTACCCGTTCGGGTTATACGCACTTACGCTAATGTGCAATGGTAGGGTGATTGTAAGATGAAATAGAGGACCTACAGTTTAACGTGGGATTCGAACCACGGTGGAGGCCTGGCATTCCTCACATTCACAAGTTGTGATCAATACACGTCTTGTCAGAGGTTAAGGAAGGGTTTGGCAATCAGATAAATCTGTGCCGGGACCGATCATTGAACCCCGGACCCCCAGCAGAGAAGTCCGAAACCTTACCCCAAGACCACCAGGTCACCTCTACAAGTTATTCTTGTTATTCTAAACACCCGGTATTTTTGAAAGAGTGTGGCACTCTCCAACACGGTGACTGTAGGCTTACATTCTGACCAAAGGGGTGACCATTTTGTGCAATCCCTTTAAAGTTAAGAAGGTCAATTTTACTGGAAACAAGGTCAAATGAAACATCTTTATATGAACCTTATTTTTATCACTGTGTCTTACTACAGGTTTGGGTTATATATTTGTGTACTAATTACGCTAATAGTGTTAGGGATTAGGAAGGTTTAACTGAGAGGGAAATACACCCGAATTTGCGTGGAAGTGAAAGTGGAAAGCCATTTAAGGAAAAACCATCTTCAGTGCACCCGACCGGGATCGAACTTATATCACCCCATCTTCAGCAGTCTACAGCCTAGTCCAATACGAGAGTAGCGCGTTAAACCATGCAGCCACCGAAGCGGGGTTTTATCATGGTTCGTGTGTCTCCTGTTCCACCAATGGAATGGTTCCCACATGTTTAGGTAAACCATTTAAAGCCTATTTATAAACATATATAAGACAAAGGTATATAAATAGTATATATATATATATGATTCCAATTCCATTAAACATAAACCAAATGTCACTAAGAGCCAGTTTCATACGCGAAACTGGCCCGTAATTTAAGTATCTATGCTCAAATGTTCTTACTAAGTAAACATATCTGATGTCTAACCGATTCCATGGTATAGTGAGAGGTCAGCGCACCTGGCTTGCTACGAAATTAGGGGTACCAGGTTCAATTCCCAGTGGGTGCCGTGTGTATTTTTCCTAAAAGGGAAATTACCCTAACGGTCACGGTTAGTTAGGTTTAAGTGTTTCCACTGGTTCCACACCTTCATACTCACTATCACTATCATCTCATCTCATCGGGACATGGAAAGAGCCTCCACGGAAAGGATGTATGATTAGTGCATTCGGGCGTCCCCTGGACAACGGTACATTAGTGCTGGATAATATTTCCACTACTGGGCTACTAATGAGGTAGCTCAGACATGCTTACTGATATCTAAAAATGTATATTGAATCCATTTTTAATCATTCTTAGATCAAATCATATGATACCTAGCTGCTACTTTTGATAGAGGCTATCAATACTTTTAAATATCATTAGTGATATAATTAATGTTTATAAACGTAGATCGCAAACAATATGTTTGCGATTTCTTTAAAAGTTAATCTTAGCTTCCTATCGTGAAAAGATCAAGGAATATGACATATTTGCTAATTGTATGTATATATATGTATATATATATGTATATATATGTATATATATGTATATATATGTATGTATATATATATATATGTGTATATATATATATGTGTATATATATATATATGAATATATATGTATATATATATATAAGCCATCAAACAACTGACATGTATTTCATATATATGCCTATAAAATATTTATATAATATTTTATATGTAAAATATTTATATAATATGTATATATATAATATATAATAACTTGGTTTATATATATACAAACCATCTACCAAATGCCATATATAGGCCTATATGTTATTTATTTTATATACATTATGCACATATATATAATACATACACACATATATATATATATATATATATATATAATGCCACTTTTATGTCTCTCTCTTCTTTAATTATCTTCTCTCTCACTCAACCTCACTCCAAAGCGTGTGTGTATATATATATATATATACACACACACACACACACACACGAAGCTGTAGAGACAAGAAAGAAAGAAGACACTTAAAGAAGAAGAGAATGAAATGTAGTGGCATCTGGCTGATTGACGGGCACGATACATGTCTGATGTTTCTCTAGACGGCTTCCTTAAAGTTCAACCTCGCATAGTATCACAGACTGAAAAGAAGACACAGAATTTAATAATAATAATAATAAATAATAGTAATAGTAACAATAATAAAATAGGTGGTGGCGTTACCGGGATCTCAAGTTTGCGAGAAATCTTATTTGAGGGGAGTAAAAAAAAATTAACCCTCGTATGTTTTGAACACGTCAAAATAAAAAGAGAAAGGGGTAGTATTGTAAAGTTGATGTGCCTGAAAGCACTAACTCAACACTACAAAATAAAAAATGAAATAAAGGAAGAGAAGAAAAATGCAGTAGGATGCAGAAAGAGTGGAAAATAAATAAAATGAATGAGGAAATATAATGTTTTATAAACATATGTTTTAATCACATTGTTTCACTTTTATTAAAGATGTATTTTTTAATGTGGTATTAATGTTTTCAAATACAGGGCTAAATTTAATATATAGTGTATACATACATGTTATCTATTCATCTATATAGGCTATACTTACAAATATAAAGGTACAAATATAATATATATATTTATGTACAAATATGCTGCTAAAAATCAAATATATTATATAAGAATAATTATTCTTCAATTTATAGGCCCACCCTTTTATAAACCTCGCTCTCCTTTACCTAAAATATTGGATATAAAAATAGCACACATTCATTCTAGGTTTTTTCATCATCATTTAGCTTTGTAGTTTCCTAATAACTTTAGTCTTAAGTAGGACAAATTAATTATAAAGTTACCGTGAAGCGACAAATATGTTTTAAAAGGATTTAAAATAAAAATAATATATCAAACTATCCAATGATCAAGCGAAATCTTACCTTTATGTGTGTACTATGTTTTAATCCCAAGTAAACAAATTTATTTAGTAAAACAACGTGGAAATATTTTCAAGAAAAAAATCGAAAAAAACAAACAAACATATAACCTTAACATAAAGTTTGTTTTATTTCGGAGTGGTAAATTTTTAGGGTGGGTGTATTAGGGAAAGAAAGGGTCGAAAAAAAAGAGATAAAACAGTTGGGGAGGGTCTAGAATGGCAAAACATCAATTGGGAATAGGCTGAAACAAGTTATCTTCCTCGTTCCAATAAGTTTGTAGAGAAAGATATTCCACTATCATTGTTTGCACTGTTGGCTCATGAATATTTTATACTAGCCCTCCAAATCTCTGGTCGGTCTCATGACAAGAATACTTTATTGCATAATCGTAGCTGAACTCAAAACATCCACAGTAAAAGAGAAAGTGAGACGTAATCTTCGTTGTGGGAAAAGAGTCGGAAGGGTTTAAATTCACAATACAACATTTTATAACACTTAAATTGCTGTCAAGCTTCAAAATATTTTATTGAGTAAAAAAATATGTATTTCGTTGGGTTTTTTTTTTAGCACCGCGCCTTACTAACCGTTGGGTTTATGCTTTTATTTCGTGTTAAGTTGTCGGACTCATGGTGCAGATAAAATGTGATTAATTGACTATCAAATTAATTAGTGTGTAGAGATGCTCCATGTGTGGACAATTATAAGCACATATATACATATTTTTAAGGCGAATTCTTACTAATTTTTTTAAACTCTGCGTCTTACTACCAGTTCGGACTCTACGCTTAAGTACTAATTACGCTAATGTTTTTAGTAATTAGGAAGGTTATATTTATCTGAAGTGTACCCACATTTGCGAGAAGGGAGAGTGGAAAACTACTATGGAGACACCTGACCGAGATTCGAACCTAGATCTTCCCGTCATTGCATATGCATGAACACAAATGAATATGGTTTGTACGACGTCATCAAACGCCTTCATTTCGTCCGGTTCACCATCTTAATGAATGTGAAGTGAACGCATATTTTGAGAAGCATTCATTTGTAAATAATTTTTAAGTGAATCACAGACGTCCTATTTCAATAAGTATATAAAAACGCTTAAAATAGTAAATAAATGGTATGATGCACCATACAGAGTTTATCACGCCTTTATCTTAAAATATACATTTACTAAAACTTACAAGATTTGTGAAAGGAAATAATATTGCTATACATTGTTGCAGAAACATCACACCAAAGTTATTAAATGAAATAATATACACTGTTATTTACTAACTCTATGGCATTAGGAACGAGGAACACTTACAGAAAAATTTAGAAAAGAGAAACATCTTTGTCCACCAAAGAACATAAGAATCAAATTCCTTTTTCAAAGACCTGAATTTATATATATATATATATTGGCTTATAGCTCAGAAACTATTGGTTTCATAAAAATATATTTTAAATAAAAGATTTTTATTTTTAGTAGTACTACAACTTGGTAAGTTATTTTGTATCTCAAATAGTTGCGGATAAATGATGAAAATTTGAATATTTCCCCTATATAAAGTACCCTCAAATTAATTTTCATAAGTAAAGGAGAGTCGCCATTTTGTTTATAATGATAAGCAGTGTCTAAATATAAAATTTAATCTAAATCTTTAGAGCGAATTTGGAGAAAATAGTTTTTCTTTTATCTTTTTGCCCTCAGTAAACTACCCTTAATTTTAGGGCTAGATGTCTTAGTTCCAAATTCCCCTAGGGAGAACCTTATGAAAACCGCAGATAACAATTTTTAGCCCTATCGGTAAAATAGTTTTGGCACCAGCCCAAGGTACAAACAGACAGACAGCATTTCAAAAACAACTTTTTTTTTATCAGGTCATAAAAAGTTTATATTTACCAAAATCTCGAGTTCTTCGATTTTTTTGACGAGCACAATACTTTCTTTACAAGGTGATGAGAGAAAGTAAAAATGACTAAAAACAAGTTGTTAGATGTGACAGTTTTAGCATCCTAAAGTGAGAAAAGCTATGGTCTTGGAGATAATATGTTTTATCGTATGGATATATGAGAATAGATCTGGTAACTTTTGCTATCTATCAATTACCAACACTCCTACTTGGATAGACCTATCTTTTTGAGCGGTCTTTATTTATTTGTGCTAAAACACAAGTTTCGTTGTAAAAAACTACACAAATACCGGGCATAGCTACTGTTCCCTTCCACCCCACCTTAATTCACATCACGCTCATGATCCAATGTTGAAGCTAATTTGGTTTCGAATCGATATCAGAATTTAAACATCAGACCAGAACGTCGGTTAGGAAAGCTACAGTAGCCCCATGGCTTCTTTGGTGCTGACTGACAGCTTTGAAAAGCTACCAGACCAAATTATGTATCCCTAAGCCGGACCATATGATCTGCAGAAAACATGTGTTTATCAGCTGTCACTTCTAACAGTCAAAATGTAGGTATATACCTAAATGTTGACTGTCAGAAGTCAGCTGTGAACTGTCAGTCAGCACCAAAGAAGCCATGGGGCTACTGTACCTCCTCGTACCTTTCATTCTCTGTGTAAATTCCTTTTAAAACATTATTACTTTCTCGCTATCGTACAGGTATAGAAAGTTTCGTGATTGTCAAAAAAATCGCACTTGAGAATTTGAAGAATATCGACGTTTCATGACCCCACGAATCCGGAAAAATGGTTTTTGAATTTCCGTCCATCCGTCTGTCTGTCTGTACCTCCGACTAGAGCCTAAACTATTTTACCGATCGGGCTGAAACTTGGTATCTAGAGTTTTCATAAGGTTGCCCCGAGGTATTTTTGGAATTGGATATCTAATCCTAAAACTAAGGGTAGTTTACTATAGGGCAAAAAGATAAAAAATTGATTTACTCAAAATCGGCTCAAATGATTTTGATTAAATTACATTTTAAAACATTAATAAATATTCCAAACAAAATGGATACTCTCAATATTTCGGCGAAATGTCTTTAAAGGTTCCGGTCTGATGCGTAAATTCTCATTTTTTTAAATCATATTTACGAAACTATTTGTGATATGAAATTACTTATCATTGCAAATGTGTAGGGCTATTTATAATACAAATATTTTATTTAAAAAAAACATATTTTTATAAAACCAATAACTTTCAAGCTATACGCAAATATATATAAATTTTTTCAACTATGTGACAGTAAAAAAAGATCTAACCTGAAATGTTGATGGATGTTGACCTCTTATTAACCCCAAACTCTAAAAAGTGGATTTTGCAATGACATCTGACTGTGTGCCTGTTTAACCCTAAAATTAAGAGTAGTTTAGTAAAAAGTGAAAAGAGGAAAAAACGAAAATGGAAAAATCGATTATCTCAAAATCGGCTAAAACGATTTTGATTAAAATTCATATCTAGTAGTTGATGAAGATTATAAAATAGGGTTATTTTCATTTTACCATGAAAACGACTTTTAGGGTACTTTACAGAAGCGGAAATTTCCGTATCTCCGCAACTATTTTAGATACTAAATAACCTATCATTGAAAAATGTTAGTATTATTAAAAATAAAAAACTTTTATTTGAAATATATTTTTATAAAACTAACAGTTATCGAGATATTCGCATTTATATTAATACAATTTTGTGAGCTTTAGTTGTGGAGAGATATTGATTAAGTTTTCATACAATAATTATTTAATGTCATAAAGTAATCAAATACAAGTAGGCCTAGGTCTCTCATAAAGTTTGTGTTATTTTTCCTTTAACCTCTTTAGAGAAATGTTTGTACAACAATGATCTATCTCCATTTTAGACAAGTCAATATACACATTTTGTATTGGTCAAAATTTATAAAATAGGAATTTAATAGCAATGTAATGACCTGAAGATGTGCAACACCTAATAAAATGTTAAAATTTTAACCGTAAGTCGAAATTTTAATATGAAGTGCTGACAATTGTGCACCCAATATCGATCTTTTTTATTGGTCCAAACATACAAACGAGGACGTCTTTAAAAATATAATTATAAAATTTCAAAACCGGGACTCGAAAAATGTTTTATATAAATATAGTGCAATTTATGTTTGGTTTTACTAGTGTATATTATTTCATTTCACATATACTGCAAGTTTTGAGCCAATATCTCCATTTTAAACAATAGAGCGAGAAAGTCCGTGAGGAGTTCCATACCATTAATTTTTTTCGGGGTGCCATAAAACGTTTACATTTATCAAAATCTAGAGTTTGTTTTTCAACGATCACAATACTTTCACTACAAGGTGTCAAGAGAAGTAAAAATGATTAAAAACAAATTGTTAGTTGTGAAAGTTTTACCTGCCAAAAGTGAAAGAAGATATGGTATTGCAGATCATATTATATTTTATCGAATGGATATATGAGATATACTAGCTTATGTTATCTGTCAATTACCAACACTCCTACTTGGATGGACCTATCTTCTGGAGCGGTTTTTATTTATTTGTGCTAAAACACAAGTTTTGTTGTAAAAATAAAAAAAACTACACAAATACCAGGCATAGCTACTGTTCCCAACCATCCCACCTTAACTCATATCACGCTCATGATCCAATGTGCAAGCTATTTTGGTTTCTAATCGATATCAGAATTTAAACATCAGACCAGAACGTCTGTTAGAACAGCTACCCTCTCCTACCTTTCGTCCTTTGTGTAAATTCCTCTCAAAACGTTATTTTTTTTTATTTGCTAAAGTGAGTATTTCAATTAAATGCCTTCACTGCACACTTTCTTCCGAGAGGCATCCATTCCCCCACAAACGAATTATTTAATTTTAAAAATGAGATGTAAAAAAAATTTACATATATATATCTACCTATTTTCCCTACAAACGGAGAAAATAATGTTTACGTCAGCAAAGCAATCTTCCATAGGACCGGCGGTTTTATCAGCATGGTTCATCTTTCCCGTCCTATAATGAAGTGTAGAGAAAGGCTGTGGTAGCGGAAAGTATTGAGGGTCAGAGGAAAGTATGGGGCAATGTGGGGCGGGGGG
>CABFWO010000535.1:60707-95243 GCA_902155825.1 Timema genevievae | reverse complement strand
GGGGGGGGGCGTGGAGCTACCGAACTTCATCCAATTCCAGTAATTACACATTGAAGGGTCCAGAGAAAAGAAACGTGTGGAGAAGAAGCGAGAGGAGGAAGGGTTTGGTTATTTGGTCTCATCCCCTTAAATACCTACTCTCTGAATAGATAAGTATGTCTGCATAATAACCTCTCTCATCTTTTATTCTTTATCGAGATTTTAGAGGAAAACATCGGCTATGTTCTGTATTAATACTGATGCAGTAGATTCTAGATAATTCTGGGTTGGATGGCACCGTGAAGATAGAGAATACTTCGGTCTACCGAAAATTTCGACTGAAGAAATAATATGGAAGAGTATTTTCTCAAACTGAGCTCCTCCTTAGTTATTTCGGGCCTTGTAAAGCAAAACTAAGAATTTTATTTATTTGTTTTTCCGAACATTAATTATCATCTGTAATTAGGACTGGTAATTTTTTCAAATCTATATAAAGGACATTTGCCAAAGACACGTTTAGAACTTGAGGTTTTTAATTAGTTTTATACTTATAAAACTTAACCGTCTTTATTGAATATCCATAAGATCAGTGAGAACATTTTATGACGGCTCCAGCCTTTAGGTTTTTTATGGTTCAAGGACCAATTTGGTCTAAAAATTTGGGGAACCCCAGACATGGAAAATACTTGCCAAGAACGGTAACTATGAATTAAATAGCACTTAGAAAAAAAGTTACCACTTAGTAAATAAAAGAAACAAATATAATTTATGATAAACTAGCAACCATACACGAGACTGTACAATAGAAACGGACTCTGTAAATACAATACGTTAACCTTACTGAATAAAGTAAACGGCTGTTCTATTTTTAGACACACAAAGGGGGGTGGGAGGAAGAGTAAATGATTGGAAACCCATCATCAACAGAGCTTTCCTCACATGTCACAACACGCAACTACATTCAACTTTCTTTTTTATCTTCTGCTGACTGGCTCAGTTTTAAGGACTTAGCCTACCTGTGACGTCACGGCAGGTCAAGATAGGATTTCGCAAGTTACTACATTTACGTTTTATTCGGTGAGTTTTTAAAGCCTAGTCCATACAGACACACATTTTGCTCCCAAACATACGGGCAGATGAATAAAAAACTATTTAAATACTGTTTTTAAACCATTTTGATTTGATTGCACTCCCACCAGTGTGGACAGCGGAGGTGGGCAGAAGTTTGTTCTTTTGACAAAACACACCGCCCTCCTTAATCTAATCAATTTTTATAGATAGGGTTGACTCCACAATGACATACAAATACCAATTTCCTTCTGGTATTATTAACAATCAAAATAAGATAACTTTCATAGCTTGCAGCCTTTGAAAATCTAGAGCCTGCAATGATGACGTAAGCCTGATAAATCATACTTTCAGTGGTTTTTAATCAGCAGTTAAGCAGGGGCGGATCCAGATCATTTTCATAGGGGTCATAGTTATAAATAACATAGTTACTTAAAATGTAAGATTTACATTTAAAGCCATTTAATAATTTCTCATTCATATTTGATCTTATGCATGTTTTAAACCGTGGTCATCTTCCCCAATTTTTTTTAAAATCAGAGTTTTTATAAACTATTCAACCTTCAATAATTTTTTGAAAAATTGTTCACTCTAGAAGCTATGAGTAGTCTTCGCCTTGATTTTTTCTAAAATTAGATTCTTTCATAATTTATAAGCCATTTAAAGTGATCCTCACCGAGAAATTTTTGAAATTTGGATGCACCTCGAAGCTATTTAGAGTGATTCTCATCTAGATTTCTTAGGATGGTCAGATACCGCTAGAATATAATCTTTGAAGTGGTCTTCCACCGAAAAAATTTTGAAAATGGAATTATTTCAGAAATTAGGCTATTTGGGGTGGTCATCGCCTGTAAATTCTTTAAAATGACATGCATCTAGAAGCTATTTGGAGTTGGCCTCCCGTAGACATTTATGAAATTTGGATGACCTTGGAAGCTATTCAGAGCTTTCCTCCCCTGACTTTTTCTGCCAGTTAGATGCCTCTAGTCTAGTAGTTATTTGAAGTGGTCTTCTCCGGCAAATTTTTGATGATTGAGTGCATCTAGAAGTTTTTTGGAATTTGATTGAAGGTCATCTTTTAGCCTCATATTCGATAATATCAGAGGATTTTAAATATATCAAAGGGGGAAATTTATTCTAGGGAGGGGCAAATTTTTCCACGGGGGCAGAGTCCCCCAAAGTTCCGCCGCTCCTACTGTCCACACATACTCTACATTCGGTATTAGTGGATGAACTGCTCTCAGGCGATTATTTTTACATTAAATTAAATAAACATGGACGAATAACGCACGTATGAACCCGGCTTAGGAGGTGTCTGCGCGTAAAAAGATACAAAAAATGTATTATTTAACTCTGTTGTATTTTCGTTCTAAAATTTTAACTTTCACTTTGTTTAGTGTATTAATTTTCTAACATTCACAGGAGGTTCAACTGACCCTTTGACACCCCCCCNAATATTGATTGATTTGCCGATTAGTATACCAGAGTATTGACAAAACCAGTCACTCAGGGGAAACACAACTTTTTTGGTATAAATAGCGAGTTTTTAAACCTTTTGAGGAGGAGTGGAAGGACACCAGTTGTTAAGGGGCTATTTATATGCAGACATTTGTTTGCGGGCAGTGTTTGTCATTGTGAACTGGGCATGAAACAAAAACCATAATTTCCTAAATAATTCTAAAAATAGTCTTACAGTATCACAAAAGTACTATTCATTTTATAATAAATTAGTTTTTTTTTGTAAACGTATTTTTTATAAACTATCTAAAACCTTGGCTGTTTGGCTTGGTAACGAAAATGGCAATTAAGAGTCTTCCTGCCAGGATTTAGATAAAAAAAATGTCCATTTTAGCATATATCTATCTATAAAAGGAAACAAGAAAAAAATCATTTTAAAAAGAAAGTCAATATTTTCAAGCCGCAAATGATTTAGGGACTGTGTAAACTCGTCAGAAGAAGAGGGGAAGTGCTATCAGTGGGTAAGTGTTGTCACAGGAAGAAATTCTCCTATTTCCTTCTCTTTCTATTTCGTAAATTGGTGTGATAGTGCTTAGACTGCTTAGGTGCTTCTAGTTAATATGAAGCACACCTCACAATATATCTTCGTAATCTCCAAGCATGCGACGTCGTTGATGAAACCTTAAACTTTCGAGGCTTTGATGCAGTGGTTTTCAAAGAGTGTGCCGTGGAAGATATGAAGCAAAATTCTCGTAGCTAATAACATAGATACATTTAGTTTCATCCAATATTTTCTTTTTTTTTAAATTCAACTTAAAAATGTTCTAAAATTTTAATACATCTTTTTTTTCCAGAAAATGTAATAGCTTACAATCAAAGAGTTGATTAATTTGATGAAAATATTGTTGCTTCTTAAACAAAATTTCAATCCATTGTTTAATCGGGAACAAACTATTCCCATTTCCTGTTCAACGGAGAGAAGTATTTCTGCGCATGCGTATGCACGAGTCTCCCGTAGGATTATCAACTTACATGTTCAGTTAGCCCTGCTGTGAGGACTCACGACTAATAAAAGCGTGTCGTGAACAATAAAATAGTTTAAAATCCTTGCTCTAACTCATTTAAATTGGATATGGGACGCTCAAATCCTCGAATTCTAAGGTATTTGAAATATTCGAGATTCGTAAGAATTTAAAAAAGTTTTTTGAGTATAATTATAAAGAGCTTGACTCGATGTAACAATTTTAAACAGTTGGTAAATTGAATTAAATAGACTTGTATAGTTGGAAGGATAACAAAATCATAAAAAAAAGAGGACATAATTAATACTATAGTTAATTTAATAAACATTAGTGTTCTATTTGTTGTTTATGACTTAAGAGAGATTAAAAAACAAAATAGTATTTGTCAGGGGCACCAAACCATAAACATTTTTTAAAACTTGATCGAAAATATTTTCACTCTAAACAAAAGTGTACATTTTTAAAAATCTGACGATTTGAAATTTGGATTAAAGATTTTAAGGAAAATTTAGAATTTGGATCCAAGATATGCTATTGTGAAAGTTTTTCCTATGTAATTAAAGAGTGGTTGAGGTTTTGAACAGTAGATGTATACATTAAATTACTAGCTGTCTGAATTATCGTTGGTTGTTTACCACAAATCCTTTGTTTTGGTCTAGTGAGAAAGTTTACTTAACGCCGCTTTTATCCTGGGTACAAATATATACTTTTTTTGTTGTTGCAAATCCTTATGATCAAATTAGAAAGACGTTGAATTAGGGATTATACCAGCATAGTTGGTTGTTTGGATACCGGGGATTAGTTCCTAGTTCCTGCACAAAGCATATTTTTTACAGATAATGATTATATTCCCTTTAAGGCGATTGGTCCTTTTCATTTGGCGTGGAAATGCAGAACCGTGGAAACAAACGGTTATTTTCAAGAATTTTTATTGTTTTGCAATTTTCTTTTCGGAAACGGTTTGGTCAATGATAGAAGCATATTGATTTAGTTATACTTTTTATACACACACCTCCCCTATAATTTTAACAGTGATTAAATATCGATAAAATTGACATTTTTTCAATAGAAAACTGCCGGCTTCATAAAAAAATATAAGAAAATGTAACTATTAATAAATATCGATTGTTGAAAATATTAACATAAAAAATTAATTCGTTCTCGAGAAAACTGATTTCCAAGCGTATTATTTTTCCTCAAGACCTGTCCTGTAGCTAGCACCATCTACGGTTTCCGTGATCCATCTGTTCTTGTTGGCGCGGAAGGATACTTTGGTCGGTTGTGAGGCCACGCCACAACATTCACCCTCCCACCCCCAATCCCACAAAATAGGTTTTAGACTTGTACTCGACAGCGCTAAGGGTCTTTAATATGGTTTTAAGAACATTGTACTTGATCCTAATCCCGGAATACAGGGTTTGGTTCTGAGTGTATTTACTAAGGTTTTTATTTTTTAATACAAATTGATTCTTCATAGTCTCTAATTCTGTGGTGAGAAAATCTGGAGACACAACCCCAAATGGGATTCCATGTTATTAAGGCAGGGGTATTCAAATTTTGTAGATCAAAGGCACGTTTGCACCATAAAAAATATAATGTGGAGCCCCCAAAAAATGTGTTACACTAATATTATACACATTCAATAAAGACGGTTATCCGCTTCTGTGGTCGCGTGGTCTAACGCGCTACTCTCGCAATAAACTAGACTCCCAATAACGGGAGGATAGAGGTTCGAATATCAGTTAGGTGTGCTGAGGATGGTTTTTATAAAACGGTTCTCCACTTTATCTCCACGCAAGTGCGGATACATTTATTTGAAATATAGCCTTCCCAGTCTCTAAAACCATCAGTGTTATTAGTACATAGGCATATAGCCCGAACGGGTCGTAAGACGTAGTGCTTAGAAAAAAGAAACTATTGATACATTTTACAAGTATAAATAAACGTAAACTATCACATGTTTTGGATTGGCCTTGGGCAAATGTCCTTCATTCTGATTTGAAAAAATTGCTAATACTAATTACTTTTACTATTTTATATTGGGAAAAACAAAGAATATTTTAAAATTGCTTCAAGGAGTTAGAGCACAGTTTAGAACTCTGTACTAAGACGATACTGATTTTTTTTATTGATGACATAGACGATATGAAAAAAATATATTGGTTAGATCCATCCTTTGTTATCTTTTAAGCAAATGTTATCTGCATTAAGATGAATTAGGTGATAGACATTTGATTGCCTTAGAAACATATATAGGGTCTAGAAATGTAATCATAAACACAAGGTGTAAGAGGAGAAGGCCACGTAGGTAGTAGGAAAACGTTTAGTTTATTTACATGGTGGCATAGGGTCTTCTAAATAAAATAATACTCGAGTGGTGTCGCGCCCACATAGGGGTCTAGAGACCTTGCCTTTATCGTCGAGACCGGGATTTAATTTTTTTTTTCGCTAAGAATATTTTTCATAGATGGTTGCTTCATATTTCCACGAGAGTCACGTGGGTAGGGTACATGACTAAATCCTGAGAGACCTCGGTTCTATTTCAATCATCTTCACCGGGGCAAAACAAACCTCTCAAAATGTCCATACCAGGAGAAAAGCGTTCGTTTGGTTAGGTCTGATTTTCCAGCTATGGGGAGGTTGGGGTTCAAATGGCTGGTCAACTATTAGTGAAAATATGCAGATATCCTGGATGAGTAGTAAGATGTATAAGATGTAATAAAAAAGGGTATTCAAATAAAACAATTTTAAATTGAAAGGAAATATTGTGCCCAGTCCCAGAACCGACGAACCGCCTCCATCTGGCAATATAATTCAGCGCTTATCAGATATTATTACCAAAGATTATTATTATTATTATTATTATTATTAGCACCGCGTCTTACTACCCGTTCGGGTAATACGCACTTACGCTAATGTGTAATGGTAGGGTGATTGTGAGATGAAATAGAGGAACTACAGTTTAACTTGGGATCCGGACCACGGTGGAGGCCTGGCATTCCACACATTCACAAGTTGTGATTAATACACGTCTTGTCAGAGCTGAAGGAAGGGTTTGGCAATCAGATAAATCTGTGCCGGGATATTACCAAAGAAAGACACGAAGGATCTTTCATTGCCTTCGGTCTTGTTTATTATCGCCGCGTTGTACAAACACAAAATCGCCTTCCTTCCCACACGCCCACAAATAGGTCGTCTCCTAAAACTTTTGCCCGAGGCGTGCGCTCTGATAGTTCCTATAGTCAGAAGGAATCTCCTACGTCAAGTGACTGGGTGCGAACCACCGACCCTCCAAGCAACGTCGCGCCACACTACACTAGCGCGTTCTGGAGGTGACGTCACTAAAGCCCGAACCCAAAAGTAATTCAGCACCACAAACAAACTGTACAAGATTTGCTAATACAAATAAAAGTATCTTATACATGAAGCCCTTCTTAAAAAATATTTCATACGACTTTGATTGGATTTTTTTTAATCATAGGACTCCATTCACAAATATTATTTACCAGTAAACCCTTGCGAAAATTTCGCACATTCAACCTTCCCCTTCCCCACCCCCAAAAAAGTAATTATTTAGTCTTTTGTGGTTATATTGAAATTAAATACTCAGCGAAGTGTAAACACAAAATGGCAAAGCGAGCTTCTTTTCGGTAATGGATAAAAAGAAAATCTAACTATAATTTGTAACTTAAATTTTAAACAAATAATGTGTCTTAACGTTAACTGAATATGCTATGTCAGAAGTCGGTAAAAAAAATCCTATCCACTGATACAAAACCTACAGCCATGAATAAGGTATCAGTTGATAAAAAGGGATGTTGACAACAGAAATAATATATAGTATTTTAAATACCAGGAGGTATTGAACAGGAAACCCTAGAACCTCTAACTAACACCCTCTACGATTATATACGGAAGTGGGTGGGTAGCTCCTGAGGAAATATCTTCCATACAATTTGATAGTACCTTACAACAGAAATCAATTATATTAATATATACACGAGATGTTCGGAAACTCACGTCCCAAACTGCACAGATAATTTGTTTGGACCAAAATTAGTACAAAATCCCTGTGTACTTACATCAGGAAAACTATACTAATACCATTAAATTGTGTTCAAAGTTTTGGCTTACAGTGGCTGGAGAGCATTGCCATTCAAGCATGCGTGTACAACAAGTTGCATAGGAGTTAGGCGCGTGGCTCTACACACCTCGACATCTTGGAGCACGTTAGCAGAACATACCACAGCTAATAGTAAACATCACACCAGTCGATATAGAAATGTGAATACGTTCTGAGGGTCATCCTTAACGATCCTACATCACAAAAAGTACTTAACATTATTACACGTGCAGTGTCGTGTGCTTAGCTCCTATGCAACTTGTTGTACACGCATGCTTGAACAGCCTTGCTCTCCCGGCACTGTATGCCAAAACTTTGAACACAATCTAATGGTATTAGCACAGTTTTCCAGATGTAAGTGTACAGAGATTTTGTATTACTTTTGTTTCAAACAAACTATATGTGCAGTTTGGGCTATGAATTTCCGAACATCCTGTCTATATAATTATATAAACTTTTGAAAGGTCAAGTATAGTAAATATATATATTATTTCCTGACCTTTGCCAGGTACTAAATCAACCATAAAACTATTTTGTTGGATTTTGCTCTCACCAAGCAAGAATTTTTTTCCCCCAAACCGTCTTGTTTGTTACTCTAGTGATTGATTAAGCTTTTTACCCGCTTCAGTAGACGAATAGTCTAAGACGTCACTCTCATGTTGGACTAGCCTGCTAATAATGGAAGGATCGGGGTTCAAATACCTGTGTGGTCCACTGAGGGTAGTTTTCAAAATGGTCTCACATTCTCCTTCAACGCAAATGTGGGTATATTATCTCTTTATGGTTCCTTCATCATACCTACCTCATTAAAGTAACTATGATATTATATGCATGCAACCCAAACTGGTAGTAAGACACGGCGATGAAAAAAAGTAATTAAACTTTACTTGTGTATAAATTTAAAATAAACCATTGAACTTCTTTCAGTGTACTACCAAACGTTAACTTTTATTTTAAATAGAATCAAAATTAGTCTATATCTTTAAACTAATGCAAATTAACACAAAGGTTCAAGTATCATTTTCACACGAATAATAATACCTCCATCACATTTAAGATGCAAATACATTTTTTCAACATAGTTTAATCAAACCAAAGATTTTCACTTGTAAAACCTTAAGAGGAAGAGATGCTCACTAATTAAATTTTCAAAATGGTTTTAATCTTATACAAACTATAATAAACAGATTGTATACACCTTAGTCATCTTAAGTTTAACTATTGTATATAATTCAATCAAGATAAAATGTAAGTATGCCGACAGATATACATAATTAATAGGTATCACTGGTCAAGCAATATAAGGAGTCTGACTCGCAACATACAAGTTATCTTTTAAAAAGAACGTCTAATTTTGAAGCCAAGAAAAGTACATCGTGGGTGGTATTCTACACTAAACTCTTCACTCGAGTTTTTATATTCGTACACCATGATTTTATAGGTATGCTTCTCCGTTAGCTACGCTATTGTTGATTACTCCTTGGATTAAGCCATTGGTGTTAAGCACAATAACTTTAAAAAAATCTGTTGCAAAGTGTACACATATCCTACATCTGCAAGGTCTTTTCTTTGGCGGGACATCCCTAAGTTGATTCAGTTTACTTCATGAATATAATATTCATCTTCTCTAATTAATATTACAATTATTGACACCAGAATAGGGTTTTAATAATTATTGCGCGTTTTTTTAAAATTTATCAATTATATTGTAGGTCAACTAGACAAACATTTACGTTGAAGATCTAATATTGAAATAAATAGCCTTGGTACAAATTTATATTAATAGTCCCCTAACATTGTCCACGAACATCTTAGCTGGGCTTCGAAAAGGGGGCATTTAAGAAATAAAGGACCAGTCTTTTAGTAATAGCCTTAGCTCATAGTAAAAATATGTTTCCTTAATCTTTTCCCAGTCTTAGTAAAAAAAAATCCTTCTTTATGTAGGAATCAAGTCGAATATACTTCACAGAGCACCTACAATGCAGCCAAAAAGAAATTTTTCTCAAGTCTGAAGAAAAATATACGTATACTTCTTTTTACCACCAGTAGCTAGTTTTGTCATAATCACAATTCATAAGTCATAATAGAACCCACATTTCACAAGGGAATTTTACTAATAAATATGTAATTTCTCTTACAGCGTATCTTCAATTGTTTCACCCACAGCCCAGGTTATCATGATCACAGCATGTTCATCCATATCATGACATCATCTTCACAGCATGTTCAACTTTATCATGTGTGACCATTCTAATTCTATGATCACCCATATCCCATATGATCATCCACTCCATGATCACCCTCATAACTCCAAGCCTGCAAGATACTTCTGTCATTCAGGTCCAAAGTAAAGTAACAGCCAAAAGGTGCCTTTTGGTAATCTTGACTTAAGATGGAGCCATATAAAAATATCAGAGCTATACAAGCTATGAAAACATTCTCTATCAAATAAAACTAGTCAATTTTGATTCACTGATATCTAAAATTAGATAATCTATATATAGCTATGTCGGTGCCTTTTACTTTTGTTTTGTCAACACAAAGAAACGAATTGTATTAGTATTAAGCCTTAATTCCAAATGAGAAGAAAAGGGAGGCGTAAAAACAAAAGCAACACACAGCATGGACAGGAAAAGGGCGTATAAAGTAATCCCGTGCACCTGGGCCTACTCACACAGCGGGTGCAATCTCATTCTCCGGCCCTCCCCCTCCCCCACTTCCTAGCCCCTTCTACTTGCCCCCCTTCTAACACTCCACTCCTCTTTCTCTCTCCACTCTCAACCATCTCACCCATAATGACTCTTCCGCCGACGAACCAAGATCCCCCCCTTTTATTTCCCCCCCTACGCTCCCAAAAATTTGTCCTTCGGCATTGTCTTTTCCCTTTCATTCCAGTGCTCCATTTAGTAATGGCACTCACCAGCCAGCCTCCTTCTCTCAAGATCTATTTCTCAACAACAACGACAGTGAAGACGAGAAGGGGTGGGAAAAAAAAGTAATCAGAACAAATTACTACCGATCAACGTAGATTCGCACCCATTTCTCAGATGTAAGATGACGTGGAATCTAATGTAATGTAGTGTAAACGTAGAAGTGGTTACAAAGGAGAGAAATAATTATCATTACAATACTTTGTTTTTAAGTTGGTCATCGTTGTAATACTTCATTTTGTAGATTTTTTTTTTAAATTTCACTAACTAAAGATGATAATATTATTATTAGCACCGCGTCTTATTATCCGTTCGGGTTATACGCACTTACGCTAATGTGTAATAGTAGGGTGATTGAGAGATGAAATGGAGGACCTACAGTTTAACGTGGAATCCGAACCATGGTGGAGGTCTGACATTCCACACATTCACAAGTTGTGATTAATACACGTCTTGTCAGATGGTGAAGGAAGGGTTTGGCAATCAGATAAATCTGTGGCGGGACCTAGGATTGAACCCCGGACCTCCAGCATAGAAGTCTGACACCTTACCCCTAGACCACCAGGTCACCAACTAAAGATAATAAATGGTACGGAACTCCACACGGAATTTCTCGCTCTACTGTTTAAAAATGGAGATATTTACTCAAAACTCGTAGTATATGTGAAACGAAATATTATACACCAGCAAACCCAAGCATAAATTACACTATACTCTTTTAAAACTTTTTTGAGACCCGGTTTTATGTTTTATAATTTTACTTTTTAAAATTAATGCCCTTATTTGTATGTTTGGACCAATAAATAAAGATCGGTATTGGGCCCACAAGGGTCAACATTTCGTATTAAAATATGTATTTAAAAAAAATCGTTTGAGTAATATTTGAAAAATGTAGAATTTAAAACATTTTTGCTTATCAGTAAACTACCCTTATTTAAAGGGCTGGTAAAAAAAATTAGTATAGCCCTGTAGTATCTAAATATCAAGTTTGAACAAAATTCACTAAACTGTTATTGGTCCGTGGCCAGAGACAAAGAGAAATATATGTTGACAGATAAAATTGTAAATTCTACATTTTTGAGTTCATTTTCACATTTAACGTAAGAATGGACAATCTCGAGATCTATTTTATTCACAACACAATATTTCTCTTGATATAAGAAAGTAAAAAGATTGAATAAATTGATGGGTGATGTCCAAACCAATGATTTAAAAACCACCCAAATTGGGCAGGCTCAAATAAGAATAAATACCCTCAAGTTAGTGGTTGAAAGTTTAATATTAAGGTAATAATACACACCCAAACATTAACACTAGATTGTTATTAAAAGCATAAAATTTGTTCCAACCACAGTCTTTCAACTCTACGCACGGTTGGTTAAACACGTGTACTATGAACAAACCTAGCAGTCACATCAGTTGGCACGCCGATTAAACGGTAAGCTCACTTAGTCCAAGTTTAACGTCATCGATAAGCTTGTAACACTTTTGAGAGGGTGGAAACATCAGAGTGTTAGGGTTCGGCCAGACTCACAAGCGTGAGAGCGAGCGCGCAAGCGACTGGGTGGGCAGACTGGCGAGCGCGTGATTAGCAGATAGCTCTCGTTAGTTGTTGACGAGGAGGCTCCGAATCTTGGCTCAGTGAACTGAGGGGGATTTTAACAAGTGATTTATTGTTGTGGGTTTCTCATCCTCTCCCCACGCTAATGGTGATTCTTATTTGTAAAGGCCTACTTTGATAATATTGAAGTATTTTAACATATCAGTTTTATACATATATATACCTATAGGTATGGTTTATGATCTTACCAATTAAATTAGACCGTTAGTAGCAAGTGTGCTAAACCTATTGATATTAATAAAAATGTCAAAATGAGAAGTTTTCCTAGCACTCAATGAACCAATATATAATAATATTGCCTAGCGCCTGTAAACTAGACTGTACCGGGTCGAACAAAGGTGCTTGAAAAATAGAACCAGTTCTATCTTTCAAGAGCGCGCGCTCAGTCGTTCACTCCAGTCTGGCCACCTCTCATTACAACCAATGTGTTCTATTTTATATTTTAGTCGCTCGCTCGCTCGCTCGCTCGCTCAGTCTGGCCGCCCCCTTACGTAACACAGATCTCATACTTAAATTATAATGTAAACAATAAAAATAATTGTTTATGTTTTCACCGTTGATAAACATACTCAAAGATATTTTTCTGATATGTACGGTGTATACAATGCACGTTAAATCGATGTGACCTGCTTCAGTGGCCGTATGGTCTAAGGCATCACTCTCGTGTTAGACAAGACTGCTGATGACTGGGATATCGTGGTTCGATTTCGGTTAGGTATATACAAAGGGCGGTTTTCTCCTAAATAGTTTCCCGCCCCCTCTCCACGCAAGTACACTGCCCTAGCCCAATAACGTATTTGGTACATAAGCGTATAGCTCGAGTGGGAAGTAAGACACGGTGCTAAAAAAAATAAGCTGATGTGAAAAGTTACGTAACATTAGTTGTAGTAGGTAGGTCAGGCTAAATAATAACTACTTAGAGTTACATGGGAGCAAGGGGGGGAGGAATAAAAGTAAATTAGATAAGAAAACAAGTTATGTGATTTATCGATAGCTTCTCACTTTTGACTGCGAAATCGAGCTAGATTCAAATACTGTTCAAATGTACTGAAGGTTTTTTTCCCCAAAGTTTATTTCGTTTTTTCCAAGTAAATGCGGATACATATTCTCTGAATTCAAACTTCATTCTTCACTAATTAGCTAGTATTAAAAAATATGGGCAGACAGGGTACCAAAAATTTAGCCATGCAAACAAAATATTAAAAGTAACTGGCAAACAATTTAGCTTAACTATTTCACTCGGAGGAGATTGCTCTGATATATTTTGCCACCAAAAAATAATAATGATATATTATGTACTTTCAATATTAAATTAACGTTTTCTACTTGAAGGGTCTATTCCAGAAGTCTGTCATTAGTCGTCACTAGCCTGTATAGTCAAGAACAAAACGATACGCGCTTTACCACCCCCCTCCCCCTCCTTTTCAATACTTGCCGTTATTTATTACTATGACTTCTCGTTTTGACCGCCGGGTGGGGCTGCAACCCATCATACATGACAGTTGAGCGGGCTGGTCTGCATTTGAAACACCCGGCTGAATGGAAACCATTTCTTTCATTTAAAACGGAAAGTGAAGCACACATCAAACAAGTAGATTTAATTGAGTTTTTTTTTGGAAAAGATTAAAATAAGCAAATACTCATATTTTTTTCCTGATTC
The DNA here is from genome assembly GCA_902155825.1 of Timema genevievae. Classification (NCBI taxonomy): domain Eukaryota; kingdom Metazoa; phylum Arthropoda; class Insecta; order Phasmatodea; family Timematidae; genus Timema; species Timema genevievae. The sequence goes on along the minus strand of CABFWO010000535.1, from coordinate 81,382 downwards.
CCATGATTGATATTGTTATTTATTTATAGCCGGTAGAGTTAGGTAAAAGCTTATCCCTCCATTCATTGACCTACCATATATTTGAACCATGTTTATAAAATATAATAATCCGAACCTAATATTAATTTTAAAACTTTTTATGTAAACAACACCCTTTTAAAAAACTTCTACTAAAAACCATCTAAATATCTCCCACGTGTCGGAAATAAATTATGGTTATTATGTAACCAAAGGTTTTACACTTTTAATTTGACAAAGTCTTTAATTATAATTAATATATTACCCTGGACAAGATAACATAACATAATTATAAAAGACATGCACAAGTGGTGGAACGGTACAGGGTGTCTCTCTCGTGTTATACTGGCTTGCTGAATACAGGATGATCAGGGTTCGAATCCCGGTTGTTTTCTTCTAAGGGTAGTTTCCTCAATTGTTCCCCACTCTACTGCCACGCAACTTCCGGTAGATTACCTCTATACTGCTGCCTTCCTCATTCGTTTAATTTGTATTACCTGAACCGCTAGTAAAATTAGATGAAAAAAAATTAAGCATTGGTATGCTAATACTTTTTATAATAATTATCTTATTCCAAGTGTTGTTTTTTAAAGCTTCAACCAAATTTCAATTTTGATTTAAGAATAATAGTTTTTTGTTAATTTATTTTAGAAATAATCTCCACACCATGGTTACTAAAAGTTTAATTTTATTTATATAAATTAAAGAGATAGCTTTGGAAATTGCACACACATTAAGGGGGTGATACACCTAGATACAACCCCCCATCCCCCGCCCCTTAGTACCTGGCTTAGAGTCGAACTTTGACTCTCTCATTAACGTTCACTCCAGTCTATCGCGATACCAACGTAATAAGACTGCGTGGCCACCATTGCAGGATTGAACGTTCTTACCTAATGCCCTGATAATTTATTTATATTTTTTTATCACCACGTCTTACTACCCATTGGGATTATACACTTATGTATTAATCACACTAATGGGCTAGGAATGAAGATTGAATTTAAAGGAAGTGTGGCCGCATTTGCGTGGAGGAATGCAGAAAATCCACCCTTAGTACAGTGGACTGGTATCGAACCCCGATTTACCCGTTATTAGTAGTATAGTCTAGCAAGAAAGTTAGTTCTTAGACCAAGCGGCCACCGATGTGAGTAATTCAATAATTCTAAGTATATTTTTAAAGGTTAATCTCACAATAATCGAGTTTAAAAAGTAAAATATTTTAAACCTTTGGTAATGAGATTAAACGATGCTCTATTAAGAATTCCGTACTGACGTTCATACTCACGCACCTTTACATTTCCTTTTATCCAATAATAAAATGTGATACTAGAATAAAAAGTATCATAAATTAACATGAATAATCGGTGGCCATGTTTTTTTATCTGCCTTCCAAACATAGATGGAGTTAATTACACTCCGCAGTGTTTGAAACTCTGGCGATTGCTTAAGACTAGAACAAGCAAAGGTTCATTGGAATTAAGGTTTATTTACTTTTCCGAGATTTAACTATCTAGAAAGTATGGTTAATTTTAACTTTAATGTTTGTTTTAAGAACGGAAAAAAACTTACTTTTATTACTATAAATTTGATTAAATATGAAGATCTTGGGGAAATAATACGATATAACACAGAATTGTAAATTTAAAATATAAATGGCTATGTTTTTTTATAAACGGGTCTTACTAAGCGTTCAGGCTAAACGCATAAATGGTAATTACTCTAATTATTTAGGGATGAGGAAAGAAGAATTTTATAGGTAATATTCCCGTATTTCCGTATATGGATAGTAGTAAGCCATTAAGGAAAAACACCACCAATAGATCCGGCCAGGATTCGATCCTTGAGCTCCTTGTCATACGTATGCCAGTCTAACACAAAAGTGAGGCATTTGACCCTTCGGTAATTGAAACGGGTAGTTAAATTTAAAAAAAAGTTTGATTAACGTAAACATTTCTTATTTTTTCATATAACCTTCCAATCTTGCAAACATAATTCGTTGATTATTTATTTTCTACACGAATTGAGCCAATCCAACACAACAAGCTGACCGGTCATTTAACTTGTTGGCCAACATTGCCAGTGTGTTGTGAAATATTGTAGCACAGCTTGTTGAAATCGTGTTGGACAATATTTTGTGTATAAAGAAGAACTAGACTTCTAGCCCTGTTCAGCTATACACAAAACATGTTGGTCAACACGAACCCAACAAGTTGTGGGGTAAAGTGTCAGACTTCTGTGCTGGGGGTCCGGGGCTCAATCCTCGGTCACGGCACAGATTTATCTGATTGCCGAACCCTTACTTCACCTCTGACAAGACGTGTATTAATCACAACTTTTGAATATGTGGAATGCCAGGCCTCAACCGTGGTTCGGATCTCACGTTAAACTGTAGGTCCTCCATTTCATCTCACATTCATCCTGCCATTACACATTAGCGTAAGTGCATATAACCCGAATGGGTAGTAAGACGTGATGCTAGTAATAGTAATATTAAAAGGTTATGTTACAATATAGACGTTGGCGTTGTTGGGAAGGATGGTCAGTGTGAACATTTCGTTTTAGGTCGGTTCAATTTCTCTAGATAATAACCAGCCAACACAACATTTCGGCTGACTTAGGAGGTTTTGAGCATGCGCTATTGAGTCGAGTCGGTTTCTAACCTTAGCGATGCACGTGTTTAGTTTTCAGATTAGTTCAACATTTTGGTTTTCATAATTTGGTGGTCATGGAGTGGAACAAAATAAACCAATTGAATTGTATCAAAATTGTTCAGTTTTTATAGAACATTGCTTCTGCTGATCAAAAGAATTCAAATAATCGATTATATACATTTACTGCAATAGCTAAGCAGACCACTTTGGAAAAAAACCATCCTTACCGCACCCGACCGAGATCAAAACTCGATATCCCCCGTCTTTGGTGGTCTAGTCCAACACTAGATTAGCACATTAGACCATGCGGCCACCGAAGCGGGTCATAGTAAATTGAATAAATGATAGGTAATATGTTGTACCAACAAGTTGACGTAAATAAACGAAGGTTACTTTTCCTCATATGTTGGTGCTTGTGTCCAACTAGCTACAAAATAAACTAGGCTTTAAAAGTAGCCAAGCAAATTAATAAAATAGAATCCTCAAACCAAAAATTTTAACGAAGTTGTCAACTTGGATATTTGGAAGCTATTTTGAGAAGCAGACTGAATCTCAACTTGAAGCACCTAAGCAGACTAAGAACTATCACACTTGGACGCCAACGTAACAAATAGAAATAGAGGGTAGAAAATGACAAGTTCGACCTGAAAGGGCTCTTGTCTATGTGCTTAAGACCTTTTCCCTCTTCCTCTGACGAGCTTACACAGTCACTTTAATATTTGCTCCATGAAAAATATTGACCTGCTCTATAATTTTACCTCTTTCTTGTTTCCTATTCTAGATAGACAGATGCTACCATGGACATTTTAAATCTACATCCTGGCAGGAAGACTCCTATATTCGTGAACGAGACAAATAGCCTCAGTTCTAGAGGATTTATAAAAATTACCTTTACAAAAAAAACTACTTAAAGATAAAAATAATAATTTTGTAACAATTTAGGACTATTTTAAGTACTATTTTAAAAAATGTATGATTTTTGTTTCAACGTTATATCTTTAAAACTCGCCAAGTAAAACGTAATTTCATTAACATGGGAAATCCTATCTTAATAATAATAATATTTAGCACCGCGTCTTACTACCCGTTCGGGTTATACGCTTAAGTAATAATTACGATAATGGATTAGGAATTGGAGTGTTGAAATTAGAGGAAGTGAACCCTCATTTGCGTGGAGGGAGAGTGGGAAAACCATTTAGGAAAAACCACCCCCAGTTCACCCGACCAAGATTCGAACCTCGATCTCCCCGTCCTTGGCGGTCGAGCTCAACACGACTAGCGCGTTAGCCAACTACGTCACCGAGGCGGGTGAGATCCTATCTTGACCAACCGTGACGTCACAGGTAGGCAAAGTCCTTAAGACGTCCCAATCTGGGAATACCTTAGAATTTTATGCCTTAAGCTTCCTTTCTATCAAATCACTTACATCCACTGAGCTAAAAGCAGGTCTAAGTGATATTGGTAGAATAAAAAAATTTTTTGAACACGGAAATGTTTTGTGTTCCTTCACTCTACTCTACTCCCCCCCCGCCCTCCTATTCTACCCATATCACTTGAAATTCGAAATTGAATATAAAACGAACTGTAGATGTGTTTGCCCGATCAGCTGTGAGTAACGTTGTGTACAAACAAATGAATGGAGCTCTCTACGTTTAATGGATCTCTTTGACACTCTCATAGATTCAAACACATGCATACCCTGCCATCCGTTCATCCGTCCATACATACATCCGTCCATACATACACACATACATAAATACATGCACACGTGGATGTAGTGTATGAATTTAGTGCTGTAATTAAAACCATATACTTTCAGAAATATGTCAGCCATCTATATTGTGTGTTTACAAGAGGATCATTTTGTACAGATAATCGACATTGGACTATAATTAATTAGTTGAAATGATGGAAATCTATACTCGAGAAAAATGTTAAAATAGATAAATGGGTGGTTTTGTTTAGATAAAAACTATACCCGTATTTATGTGGAGGGAGATTGAAAAACCATTTGTGAAAAAACACCCTCAGAACATCAGACTGAGATTCGAGCCTCAACCTCTCCGTCATCAGCAGTCTGATCTACTGCGAGAGTAGTACGTTAGACCATCACCGAAGTGGGTAGGCTCGCAATCAAGTCTGAGGTTCGATAATAGGTTGGATGCAGAAGTTTGTTTTCAACAAGTAACTAAAACATTTTATCAACATGGGTGATCGCATAGTTCAGCGGTCGGCAGCTTACGGCCCGATGACAAATTGTATCTGGTTCGTTAAAGATACAGCAAATTAAAAACTGTGTTAGTAAAAATGGGCTGATGTCTCAATTACTATATGAGGAATTAAAAAAACCACTTTTTTTTCTCGATATCTTTTTCAAATTGGCCCACCAATTTTTTTTTAACTCACCTGACACACGTTATCAAAAAGGTGGCCGACATCTGGTCTAAGTAGTCACTTTCGAGATAGACTGAACAGACAATGACGGGGAGATCGGGGTTCGAAAACCAGTCAGGTGTATTGCCAATTTTTTTTCTAAATGGTTTTACACGCAAATTCGGTCGCATTTTTTCTAAATCCAACCTGCCTAATTTTTAATATATTAGAGTAATTCGTACACATACTCTATAAGTATAACACGAAAGAAAGTGAAATAAAGAGAAAAAAATACATTTAGTTTTATAATCCTCTCTTAACTCTAATGAAATTCACTTTCTATCGAATATATAAGCCCATGTGTACTCCTTAGATTAGGCAACTATACCCTGATTTTTGTTGGAAGAACAGTGGAGAAAATTCAAACATATTTCTTTGTGGCCAACATTGATAGCATTTTATTATATTATTTGTGTTATTATATAGGTATTGATAGTATCTATCAAAGGTGAGGGCTGAAGATAGCATGACTTGATGTATGAATATATTAAAATTGTTTCAATAGCTTTAGTAACTAACTCTTACTGTTCTTCCTACCGAAATCAGTAACCTTAGAGACAAACGGTCCGGTAATAGGATAGTATCACCGAACTTGGTGGTCTGGGAGTAAAGGGTTCGCTTCGGGTCCCGATGTTCGTGGGTTCAAACAAAACCAGGGTCGACGGATCTGTCTTGAACGATAAAGACCCCTAGCATAGCTTCCTTCAGAGGGGAAGTAAATCCGTCGATCTCATGTCGATTGTGACGAGTAAAAGATCCCTGAAAGGTATATGAAAATACCTTTCTGTCACTCTCGCTCATATAAATTCTCGTGTGCTGATATAATCAGTTAATTCAGAAAGGGTTCGTTAAATATATCAAATAAATGAAAAAATAATTTACTTATTTAATATCATTTGGTAGGATTAATGAGATAAAATATTTAGGCACAGTGTCACAAGTATTTTGGTATCATAAAACTAACTAGAATCTCAATTAATTAGTTTATTTTAACTGATATGCATAAATTAACTATGCTAATTGATAGAGAAAAGAACGTTACCATTTTGAGGGAATATGCCCGAATTTGCAAAGTGGGTGAGTGGAAAGCTCTTTAGGAAAATACACCCAGGTGAGATTCAATCCCAGACCTCCCTGTAAACGACATATAAGAATAGATTAATGAGTTTAAACCACATGCCCACCAGCGGGGGTGAGTGTGTATATTTTTGGCATTTAAGTTTAAAAAATATATATAAATTAACTATTTTAACAAACCAATTGTTAATATTACATTTTAAATTAAAATCAATCTATTTTAGTGCTAAAGAAACATATTTTAAAGAATATCATCAATGAAATATGCTACGACAAAAGTTTACATCTATTAAGGTGGAATGGAAGGATACGCGAAAAAATGGCCAGTGTTTTGTTAGTTTTCATTGAAATTTTTTTTTGTGGCCAAATTTAAAAAAAAATATTTCTTCAGTAGGCCTACAGAGTTTAATTTTCTTCACATGATAATATCAAAAGTTGTTAAATATCTGTCATGAGCATGGCAGAATTAATCTAACAAATTTTTAAATGAAGATAAAAAGTTGTCATTATATTCCAGGACACTCTTGAAAGATATTCAAAAAAATGTTCAGTTAATCATGTGAAGAAAACTAAATTATATGTTTGTACTGAAACAATATTTTATTTATTTTGTCCAAAAAAAAACCTCTCTCATAAAAACTACAAAAGCACTGACTTTTTCTCGTTTCCCCTTCCATTCCACCTTAAATGTATCACTTTGTACTTCTAATCTACTACGAGAGTAAAACAAAATATAACAACTTGTGTATTGGATAGATCTCGTACAAAAAGAAACTAAACCTTCCTCTGAAACATTCTCTATCTGTAACTGACAGCCTCCACTTTAGTTAATCTACGATATCTTTGTGATTCGTGATGCTATAAATGGTAATGCACAGCGATAACAGTGGAATTAACTATTAATCCTTTTTCTATATCTCCCTTTCTAAACCCTCTTCATTGGCTTAAAAGTTATAGGCTAACGTTTACAATAAAGTTAGTGGATGGTTGAAACTGTTTTTTTTTCTCCATCCGGCAATCCACGCCAGCTAGATTTTTAAATTTTTGTTTCACAAAATAACAAAAAACCAACTTGAAACCTATATTCGTTTAACGTCCACCTTTACTACTGAAACTTTTTTAAAAAAAAATATAAATATATATACCTGCCCTTCCTAGCATGCTGTTATGAAACAAGCTAATCTCAATTGACCTGAGGCAGCTCATACTTCTGCGCATGACAGTTCCCCCTCCCTCCCTCTTACTTTCCCTAAACACTCACAACATCCCCCCTCCCCTTCCCCCCACCTTCCCGTGTTATTGCATGTTTCCAACTTCCTCCTGCAACGAAAACGCTCTTCTTCCCCGCTGTGATTCGTACCCCAATCTAACCCCTTTATTTCTCTTCTCTATATTTCTATGTTCGTCCTTGCGTAGCTATTTCTTTCATTCGCTACTGTCTATATCACTGCCCTATCCCCCTTATCCCCATATTCCACCGTGTCTCTCTCTTTCCCTTTCTCTCTCTCTCTGTAACTAACGCTCTCGCTTCGAGAAACGTTCTATTTTACTCTTGGAATCTGCTTGTTTTTATGATAGATAAGTTCTCTTGTTTAATCTCACTTACTCTCCGTCTCTTGCTCTCTCTATTTCACTACAGAGTTCTGTTGTAGCTTTCCAATACTCCCTCTCTAAACCCCTTCTCTTCTCTTCTCTTCCCTTCTTCCTTTGCTGTAAGTAACGGTGTAGTTTAAACAGAGTATTGTCTGCTACGCGCTGTTGTCTAAATGTAGCAAGGATGATTTAACTGCTAAATGGTTCCACAAGTGGCGGATGTGATGAATACATACGTAGTATATTGCCACGTGTGTGTAGCTAAATAAATAGACATTTCCTAATTGAATGTATAATTGGAAATAGGCTAAGCTTTATTGGTATAGAATTCTCTTAAAATCCCCTTTCAATCCTGCCTTTACCTATATTTTATTTGAGGTAAATAAGACGGAAGTAGAGGAGACGTGCGTAAAGGTCAGCGTTTTTGCAATTTTTTGTTGATATTGTGTGTTCAAAAAACATTAATTTACTAACCCTCCAATAGAAACATAGAGTTTAATTTTCTTCACATGGTGACCCCAACAGGTCTTGAATATCTGTGAAGGATATCCTGGAATGTAATGACAACTTTTTCTCTTCATTTAAAAAAGTTTCTCATCTAGTGCCACTTTGCTCATGACAAATACTCAACAACTGTTGATATCACTACGTGAAGGAAATTAAATAAAATATTGCTCCAGTAGAAACATAGTGTTTTATTTGTCTAAAATAATGTTTTACCACAAATACTGCAAAAACCCTTACCTTTTCTCATGTTCCCCACACCTTAAAGTGTACCATCTAAACTGACCAATTACATCAGAATATTTACCGTGGGTTCCGAACCACGGTGATGGTCTGGCATTCCACACATTCACAAATCATGAAAGAAAACACTTTGTCAAAGGTGTAGGAAGGGTTTGGTAATCAGATGAATCTTTTCTAGGACCAGGGTTTGAACCTCAGACACCTAACACGTAAGTCTGACACCTTACCCATAGACCGCCAGGTCCCCTCTCTTTATTTATCTAGAATAAATAAATTTAAGGGTAGCCTACTTACAACATATTATTGAAAATTTAAATGTTTTTGGAAATTGGCATTGAATATTGAATTTAAAATGGGAATCTGTTAATTGTTTTTCACTATGAATAAGAATACATTTATTGTTTAGCAAATAAACTGTTTATTGCAGTGTACAAATAATGTTTGATTGGAAATTTAAATTTTGTTAAATACATTTGAACAATTTGGTTTTAAATTTGTATAAAAAGTTATTATTTTGATAAACAAGATAATGTGTTGGTTTTTATGAGTAAAACTTATTTAAGGGTAGTTTACTAAAAACTTATTTTTGGAAATTTTATTCGAAGCTATATCACACAATATGAGAAAGTTTGTGAGATTGTATCGTACCATTTATTTAGCCAAGTACTTCTAAAAGTATTTTTCTTTGAAAGTAGAGAAAATTTAGAATTGAACAGAACGAGAGCAAATAATATCCTCCCGGAGTTTTAATTTTTCAAGAAGTTTTATATACATGCTATATTGGCCAAACGTAGGATTTTGGTGGAAAAGAAAAATATCTTTCATAACGGACTTACTAACCAAAATATATGTTTTTACCTTAGTTTTACTTTTTTGTTACATAATTTCTCAAAGATGTTTCTTGATATTATTTAAAAAATATTCCCGGATTTTTTTAGCTTTTAATTCTACGTATTTTTAGAACTTTTGTAATGAAGTTTTATTTTGAGGTTATTTGCAGCCAGAATTATAAATTTATAGGCATTATGGTATTTTAATCAATGGCATTTAAACATTATAGTATAATAGATATGTACCCGCTTTGGTGGCCGCATGGTCTAATTAAGGCACTACTCTCGCAATAGGTTAGACTGTCTAATACGTGGGAGATCGGGGTTCAAACCTGGCCAGTGTACTAAGGACGTTTTTCCCTATATGGTTTTCCACTAACCGTCCTCAAAAATACGGGTACACTTCCTCTAAATTCAACCTTACTAATCCATAATACCTCAGTGTAATTAGTACATAAGCGTATAATCCTGTCGGATAGTAAAACGTGGCCAAAAATAAATTAATGTAATATTTACTAGTCGATGGCTTAATGCACGTAATTTGATACCTCACCCCGCTGCTCTAAAATAAGGTTTGTGAGATACATAAATTATAATTTATCAGTTTCCAATATATGACACCATTTTTATAAACGAAACATTAAATTAATGGATAAAAATATTTCTAGTAATTTATAGGACTATCAGACAAGAGGCAATAAATTGGTCAAGCCAAAGTGTAGTTTATTTTCTGAAAAAAATATATACACCTATATATATATATTTAAATTAATACTGGCTTGCTCTTTCCTCTAACGTCAAGGTTACATCCAACAAGCTCCGATTTCATATCTGAACCTAACCCTACACTTCCATTGTAACATAGAGGAAAATTGAAACCATCTATCAGCTCACACATGAATCATTAATAAAATTACCACCCTTATTTTGTTTCAAGCGGACGACCTAAAAAAAAAAGACTAGTTTTAAAAATTGACCAGACTTTAATGCACACGTTTTATAAAGTGTATTTTTGGCAAGGTTTTTAAGTTTCTATCTTCAAATTTATGAAAATATCTGACAACTTGAATAAATCAGTTGTTTTTCTGCATAGAGACAATGGTCTGGGGTTCAATTCCTGAAATGGCTAGAAAATATATCATTGGTGAAAATGGGGCTCCCCCCCGTACAGTGATAAACTTAGGGCTGTGGGGCTGGGTGGGCTGTCTGCTTCAGTATCAAGATAGTTTGTAAACTATTTGCTGATATAGTCAGTTAGTTCAGTAAGTTCATACTCCTAAATATTAAAATAATAAATACTATAGTTTTATAAATTATTACAACGTGCTCCATGTTTTACTACCCATACAAATCTATTCAAATATTTATGAAAATGGGTAAGTGATGAGAGAGGCATAATTTAGAGAAAATAAGCCAGTATTTACTTGGAGGGGAAGTGGAAAACCTTTTAAGAAAAGTAACTTTACTTTACAGAGTTGGGATTCTAAACGTTGTCTCACCCTAACCATGAAACCAGAGAAGATGAGACTGACGTCTTAGTCCCTACTACCACTAATGTGTAATTTGGAAACTAGTGTTCCACCATGATTGGTTGTGTTGGAATGGAATAAGGGATTTGTATTTGCGCCGTTCGGGTTGTAAACATATTTACTAACTACGCCAATGTTTAGGGCTTTGGAAGATTTAATTGAGATAAAAGTGCACTCGCATTTCCATGGAAGGAAAGTGGAAAACCATTTAGGAAAAGCCATCAACTGTGCACCCGACTGGGATCGATCCCCGCTCTCCCCATTTTGGGCAGTCTAGTCCAACACGAAAGTAGCAGGTTATATCACTTGGCCACCGACGCGGGTCTATTCTTTATTCTCTCGCTTAGTGAATTCCAATATAGTTCGTGTTTCTTTGGATCACAAGGCATTTAATGTAACATCATTCACATGATTTGACGATTTAAAGCATGCACAACAGTCAAATGAATATTTTAGTAAGATTATTTGACTTTCACAAATATAATTAATTCTTAAATAATGTTAAAATTACACTTCGACACAGGAATTGAGCCCTTGTCCAAGTTTTTTCGGTTTAAAAAACAAATAAATGTGTTAATACCTATTATTGTAGCACTTATTAAAACCACCTACCGAGAAGACACGCTTCCGTAGCATCTGGTTAAATTGACAGGTGAGAGGTCAGAGATCGAATCCCAGACATGAAAACTAAAGTGTTTTCTTACTAAACAGTTTTCCCAACTCCAATCAAATGTGGAGTTATTTCCTCTAAACTCTACCTTCCTCATCTCTTAAAATATGTAAATAGTCTAAACTATTTTTTTTAGCACTGCAGGTTATACGCCTGTGTAGGCCTACTATTTACTTAAATGTATTAAGTAGGAGGAAGGTTAAATTTATAGGAAGTGTACCTACATTTTCATTCAAGGAGATGGAAAATCGTTTAGGTAAATTCACCCTAAGTACGCCCAACAAGGATCTAACCATGATATCCTCATCATTGACAGTTTGATCTATTGCGAGAGTGACTCCTTAGACTATGCGGCCACCGAGGCAGGTATCCGGACAGTACCAATATATTTTCTAAATATATAATAAGCCTTTACGTTTTAGAATTGTTTTTGGTTTTAAATATTTAAACTACTGCACCGGTAGAATCTGTTGGGTTCATGGTAATGGTTCTGTCATTTCAGTATCCAGCCCTCCTCTTTCCTCTTTCCTCATACCTCCTCCACAACAACAGCAACAACACGATCGTTTAGATAATCGTCCACTTCACCTAGTCCCGGAGACATGGGCCTATTATCATTACCATCGATTTTTAAATCACATGTAATCCAGTATTCATGTGACAGAAGGGAGCGCTTTTTCTTTTTAAACGTTCAGTGACGTCCTATACGGTCGGGAAGGAAACTTACACTGGCACCGATTGCTACCGAGATGGGTTCTCGAGGACACTCTAGAAAGGGCAGAGAACAAAGCAGAGAAAGATTTTTGATGACACTTTCATCCTTTGTGTGCCATTTATCGATAAACATCTTATTTTAATACTGTTTAGGTTAGCTTTGTTTTGTGAACCCAAACCTAGTTTTAGAGTAATAAAGTGAGACGAGTAGTTAATGGATGTTGCTCACAGGAAATGGCGTAGAAAGCGGGGTGGGATTCGGAGGTGGGGGGATCCAGATGCCCCTTTGGAATTTGATGGATCTCCCCTAGAGAGGGTACATATATACGTAAACAAACATTTAATGGCTAAACGCTTAGTTTTTATTTATCCCTGCATCTTACTACCTGTTCAGGTTGTATGCATATATGATAATTTACTCTAATCGGGTAGGAATGAGTAAAGAAGCAATTTAGAGGTAATCTACCCACATTTGCATGGAAAGAGAGTTAAAAATCATTTAGTATAAAACCACCCTAAAAACACATGCTGGATATGGCCGGGATTCAAACCCCAATCTTTTCGTAATCAGAAGCTCAATATAACATTAGAGTGCCATTAAGCCATTAGGTCACTGAAGCGGGTAAAAGAGTAACTAATTTGTAAACTTTTGACCGTTGGAACCATGTGTTTAAAAGTATAATATCCAAAGTAGTAAAATATGGTGTAAAATATTTAACACTAATCTATTATTTTTTATTTTTGTACTTCCAGATTTTTGCTAACAATCGTATTTATTCACATTTAATTGTCTATGAAATTAATAAAGTTTTTAATGAAATATATAATTAATATAAAATATTAAGACAACTAACCACGCAATTTAAAAATAGGGACGTTTTCAAAAATGTAAAGAAAATGGAATTAACTATTTTAAGACAGTCTTGATCAATGCATCTACTATTTAATGTGGTCTCCCAGTATCTTTATAAAATAAATTAAACCAAATTTGCCAAAGACTGTAAACCAAAATATTCAAATTCCAGAGCAAAGTTTGAATCTGCAGTCGGTAACTTACGTCTAGAAAATATATATTATTAAATTCAAATATTGTATGGTTTATTAATGTTCTCTCTTTACACTCTTTAATAAATATTTAGTTAATTTAGACATAATTTGGTTGGAGACAGAACCCTTTGGGATGACCTTTAAAATAAAGTTGACCCGAAAACTTGGATCTTTGACTGGCTGTTAAATATATTGAATACCTCACCCTCAAAGAAAAATGAAATTTTTACTTATTGCTAAAAAAAAATAGATAAGATATTTATCAACTTAATTAAAAGATAAAAATAAAGTCTTAAATTTACTCTTAATTTTAGTTTAAATAAAATGAACTGCCAAAAAAAGGCAACATATTTCCACGGCAAAGTTACGGTACATTTATTTTGATACAACGCAAAAGGCAGTCTGTTGCGAGGCAGAGATTGAATTAAAATGATACATCACAAGCCATATATATATTATATCTACATAGACCTACCCTCAGAAGCACCCACCCACCCATTCTTAGGTCACGACTACAAGTAAGGTGAAACCTTTCCCTTTCCCCCTTTCATCTTACAAAAATCCCCTCCTTCTTACCCAAACCAATCCCTTGTGCTCTACCCCCTCTTTTGTGAGGGTAAACTTAGTGGGCATATCGCCAGCCAGACCTCTTTACCCAAACCTCGCAGTCCTACCACACGGTGTGGAATGTTTAGTTTATCTTTCCTTCCTTCTTCGTTTCTTTATTCTTCTTCAGTCTCTTTCCTATCCCTCCCAACCCCTTTATTTCTCCTTCCGGAAAAAAAAGGGCAAAAAGCATCCCCTTATCCGTGATATATTGCGATGAAGATCTAACCTACAGTTTCAGTTTTGAGTGATAGGTTTATCAGTTCCTAAGATGAATGTCACAGCTTTCACTCTTAAAGATCTCATATACAAATCTCATTTAACCGGCGTGAAACTCTCAAATTTTCTCATAGAATAGTTCAAAACGTAAAGTGTCTGATTGCCTGTCTAGCTACGCCTGGTCGAGATTCTCAAAACCAATTTGGATAAAATTTGGTTTGATATTAATTGACACCAAGATGAAGATTTTTAATAAATAAAAGAATATCTTAAGTATTTCTACCAAAAAATAATCAATCAGAATAATTTGTAAAAATTTAAAAACATTATTGAGAGTAAATTTGTCTTTACAGAAAGTTAAAAAGTATATTATATATATATATATACATTATTTTGTCCCTGTCTTACTACCAATTCAGGTTATACGCTAGTTAAAATATTTAATAAGTAAATTATATTTTAGTAAAATATAAATGTATGCAATAAGTATTTATTCTGACAATGAACCTGAATTATTAATATGTAACAAACTATGTAAAAAAATAATAGATTAGAGACACGTACGTAAATCTTGTTTCGTTTAGTTTATTGATGGCGGGGGAAGTCGGCTTTCGAATATAGACCGGGTGCTTTGAAATTATTTTGTTACTAAACTGTTTCTAACTGTTTCTTCTCTAAAAAGAGCTTACAACTCCTCTAAACGTGTGACACGGAAAATACAAAAGATATAACAAATAGTGGTGTAGCCTTGCCCATAGTCTAAATAGTTTAGGCACCATTGTGATGCCCTATTTTAATCAAATCGCTAGGGATTATTTTAATCTTCAAATTTAAAAAAAATCTCATTCATTAGTAAAAAACCATACATAAATTATCCCTCCTCCCCAAAAAATTAAGTATATAGTTTTACATGTAATGTCAAACATTTCCCAAATATACATTTAAAAAAATCAGTAAACCCAATTTTAAACTCTTTTGAACTTTTAAAACACTCATCAGTAAAATAACTACTAAGGAATTTCTATCAGAAAATAAACATGCTATGTTATTTGGGAGTTTTTATACTCCCTTTATACCCATTTTAAACAAAACCGTTAGAGCCCTTATTAAAAAAATTAGGAATTCAGAAAAACTACTCGTCATTAACCATCCTTAATAACTTTTACGTCCCAAGGTTGCATGTTGCCTTATAACTTATGGATATTAAGTTTGAACCAAATCCATCAAACCGTTTCAGATCTGTGACCAGGACAGACAGACATGAGGACACACAAATATATAGTAGAATCATTTCGTGTGTGGATACTTATATAACGTTAAAATTCATCACTAGCTCAAGATCGATTTTTGTAACGATTACATTACTTTCGCTTGATTTGAAAGAGTAAAAATCATAAATTTGACTACTTTATAAATTCAAGATTTAGAGTCATTATTTATGTGATTTATTATTGATCTGAGAGTTAACAAAGTTTGTAAAAATCAGCAGCTAAAAACAAAAATAAAAAATCGATTTCAAAGAGAACCGTTTAGGTAACATATTTTAGAAATGTTAAGATAGAACATAATCGGTGATTGTCAGCAAAATTAATAATTTATTTGGTAATATATTTAGTTTGTCTTCGTGGTGGGAGAATTCTCAAACCAAGATAACATATACACATATATACTAATTACGCTAAGAAATAAGGTATGAAGTTGAATTCCGGAGTAATTGTACCCAAATTTGCGTTCAGATAAAGTGGAAAACCATTTAGGAAAACCCACCCACAGCACACCTGAACAGGGCTGAAACATTATCTCTTTTGTCACTCCAAATATAATTGACAAAAATTTAATTTTATAATAAGCTAGCCTAACCTAAAAAAACCTTACCTTTCACGCATCTACAAAATTTAAGTTAAGGTTTTGTTAGGTTAAGTAATATTGATATCAACCTATCATGGACAGGCTTAAAAAGTAGTCATATTTTAGATAAGTTTAGCTAATTTTTGTTTGTGCCAAGTTAACACCTAATCTCAGTTAAATTATGAAACCAAATAGCTAGCACCCTTTCAGTGGCCACATGGTCTGAGGCATCACTCTCATAATAGATTAAAATGCCGACGGGGGGAGATCATAGTTCGATCTCGGCTTAGTGTACTGAGCATGTTTTTTTATTCTAAGTGGTTTCTCACTCACTCCATACAAATTCGGGTACACTTTCTCTAAATTCAACCTTCATATACTCAAATACATTAAAGTAGTATATAGGCATATAACCGTAACGGCTTGTAAGACGTGGCACTTAAATAAATGTATCTAGTTAGATATATATCTTAGCATACGTAGCTATTTTATTTTATCTGTGAATACGAAATCCAGTCAGTAACGTTCATATTTTTTATACAATATTATTTTAATCACATTAAATGTAAAATATGTGACATGTTTTTATGAAAAGCTTTTATGATTTTAATTTGATTACAAATCCTTTGTACAAAAAAACAACATAAAAAGAGGAATGGAACACTATATTTTTCATTCATCATTCACTCCCCAAGGACTCCTTTGGGAGTAAAATAAATGTATTTCTCTTTGTGCAGGAAATACGCATAATCGTATGGAATAAGAGGTTTTAAAAACGGCTGGGTAACAGAATGCACATTGGGGAAAAAGATGTAAGTTTTTTTTGTCCCAGACAAAAAAAAAATATATATATATATACACACGTACACACTCATTCGAATTTCTACTGAAAAAAAATATGAAAAATCCCAGTAGAGAGTTTTTTTCACTCTTTCTGTTTGCCATTGGTTGCTCTAACATCTGTGTCAAATCGACCAGATGGCAGATAGACTTCCAAGTAAAGCTCTTGAGTATACAACGGCTAGAAAAGGATGGATGGATGGATGGATGGCATCGTGTTCATCCTATGTTAACCGTTAAAAAGTTTCTATTTAGAAATGTTTTATCTAGGATTGGTGAAGGATTTTGAAAAAGTATTAAAAAAAGTAATAGTTTATTTATCCCCTATTATTTTAAGCTTGGTATGGTAATGAAACATGTTATTTTACATTTATTAAATGATGTGTATTTTGAATTTCTATGAGGTATAAAACGTTTGCCTTAACGTTATCGAACTTTTATTACGCACAGTAAAATTAATTTAAGATAAGTAATTCGAAGTAAAATATATTAAAGCAGTATTTACGATTGTGGGCAAGACGCGAATGGAAGATTTTAAAACTTATATGAGTGTACTGACTGATAAACATTCCTATTAATATTTAAAAATAAATATACACTATGAGTACTAATAATATTTTAATTTTCAAACTGACTAAGAAGCGCTAGCGTATACCTCCTCAATAATCAAATCTCCCTTCTTAATATTTTTGTACAAGTAAAAATAGCTTTATTATTCACTTAATAAAAGACAGAAAGTTTAACATAGCTGTAAACACCTTAAATAATATATTAAAAATAGGATTTTATGAAAATAAATTAAATAAAGCGTAGAAAAACGCCTTTTTTTCTAAATTCCTACTTCCCAACATAATTAATACTGTATCTCGGGACCAGATGTTCGTGGGTTCAAACCCAGAAGGGGTCTCTAGCAATAAAAATGTGTAGCACAACTTTCTTTGGAGGGGAGGTAAAGTCATCAGTCCCATGTTGATTGTGGCACGTAAAAGAACCCTGGAAGTATGGGAAAATACCTTTACCGCAAAAATTGGTAAGCCCTCTCGTTCTAGCTTACATAAATAAGTCACGTGTGCTGATATAATCAGTTGGTTCAGAAAGTGCACTTCAAATAAATAATTAGTTATGACTAATCTGTCTAAAGATTAAGGCAAATAATGTAAAATGTTAAATTTTGATTTTTAACAATTTCAAACCCCATTGGTTGCTGCATGGTCTACGACGTCTCTCTTTCCTGTCAATGATGGGGAGATCGGGTTTATAATCCCGGTTGGGTGTACTGGGCGTTGTTTTTCCAAATTTATTTCCCACCATTCCTCTATAAAATTGCTGGTGAATTTCCTCTAAATTAAACCTTCCTTAACCATAGCACATAAGTGTAATTAGTACATAAGCAAAAAGAATCAATTTATGTAAAATAAATAATAAATAGGATGATAAATTAAAGCACAGTGAAAATGTCCAATTTGTAAGCAAGGACACGGTTTTTATGATGATAACAATAAATACATAACTATGGGCCTGTGTTAAAAAATTACCGCAGATACTCTTGAGAATTGTCGGAATACATTTGACGTGTCTTACATCTTTCGATGAGGGTTTGTAGGAATAGGAGAGCGTTGGCGCTTTAGGGGGTGGGGGAGGTCGTACTCCACGGAAATAAAATATTCAAACATGTGGTGCCACTTTTTTTTTTCTCCCGACATCTTTTTCATAAGTTATACGACAAGAAAAAGATGGACCAACATCTCATCTCAGAAAAAACTGCTTACTGAATTGATGCAAATACATTACAAGCGTTGTTCAGTGGAAGAGTGGAATAAATACGTGATTTTATTTTATACAGGGGGAATAACATGGATAAATTTAGTCACAAAAATGTTTTGTACTTTAATAAGTTTTAAAAATAAACTTTTTCTTAATTGATAAAAAAAAGTATAAGAAATGACCAGATATCAGAATAAATTTTAGAATTATACATTTCTACATGAATAATCACGAGTTGGCTCGTTGTTTATGGGATCAGTCTCGTATTGCATACTATATTGGTAGTGAAAAGATTGGCGTTCGAATCCTAGGCGATTGTAGAGTGATTTTTTTCCCCCAAATAGGTTCCAACTAACTCTAACGGCAAATATTATCTGTTCAGCGTAGGAATTTTTTTCCCTACCAGAAAGCTATTGTATAGTAGGATTTTGGTAGGAAAAAAGACCTTTCAGAGAGTAATTCCTACCGTGAATGGAGTATACGTGTATATTTCCTTTAAATTATACCTTACTGACTTCAAAGATCACATGGTCTAATGCGCTACTTTCACAATTGACTATACTGCCAATGACAGGGTGACCGAGATTTGTATCTCGGTAGGATGTATTAAGGTTGGTTTTTCCTAAATTGTTTACACTCTCCTTCCACGCAACTACGGGTACACTTCCTATAAATATAACCTTCATCATTCCTAAAGCCATCAGCGTGATTAGTACAGCATTTTTTTAAAATATATTTCACCATTCAAGCCAAGATTGTAAATATGCATACAGCCTGGACGAGAAGTAAAAATTAGCGAGCTCTAAGGTTAATTTATATATTCAAGCTCAAGCCAATTAATATTACGATAAAGGAAAGAAAACATGAAAATGATTGATTATAGGCAAATTGATATTTATTTAGAAATCATAATTGTTCATCAAGTCAGACACATTAGCTCAGTTGGTAACCTGTCTGCCTACAGAAAGGGTCTCGGGTTCGATTGCCGGGAAGGCCGAAAATGTGTCATCAATGAAAATCTGGGTTTACCCTTTCACATTGATAAATTGACGGCAGGGGACTGGATGTTGTGCCTGTACTAGTCTAAAGAAATATTATAAGGCCTCGTCAGCTTGCAGTGGAAAAATATATGACGAATAAAAAAGAGATCAAGGCCATAGGCTAGAAGTAGTTATATAAAAGATATGACTAAAAGTAGTTCATCAGTAAAATAATTATATACAAGTGTACAGTCACATGGGGACCAATCTCAGCGATTGACGGCAAACAAAAAAAAAATTAAAAAGAAGTTGGTGTCAATATGTGTCCCATTTGAACTTGTTTCAGAGCTATGGTCATGTTTATACTCCAGTAAAGTGGAGCTGCTAAACAGTTTAGAAAGTGTTCAAAATGGTCACCTTCATGCAAGTCTGCAGTCGTCGTATCGTAGAACTACACACTTTCCAAAATACCAGGAATTATGTCGGATTTGTTTCGCGGGCTTCTTGTATATGCTGAAGAATTCGAATGCCGGACGCGTGTGTTAAATAAACAATTGTTTTCAAGTGGCACCACAAATAAGTCTATAAAGAATTTAAACCTATGACACGACGACTGCAGGCCTTCAGTCAGGCCATTGTGAGCACTTCCTTTAATGTCGAGCCACTCCACATTACTGGAGAACCAGCATGATCTTTGCATGAAAACAAGGTCGAATGGGACACACGTTTATATTAACTTTTTTTCATTATATCTGTGTCTCCTGCGCACATTGAAGTATGTCCTACAGGTTAAGGAGATAAGAACACGACCTGACCAAAAAAATGACTTTGGGCCATGAAACATATTTTTTAATAAAATGAAAGTGTAAAAATTTATCACTATAATAATCGTTAAAAGCTTTTCCTTCATTATTATTTCTGTTTACTAAATCAATATATAATATGTTATTTTTGAGCATATAGACTCTTATAACAGGTTTTTATGAAGTGAAACAAAAATTGTTAAGGCTTCTTATTAGATAAGTAAGATCATAAACCATACCTCTCTCTCTCATATATATATATATATATATATATATATATATATATATATATATATATATAAA
>CABFWO010000535.1:18763-51294 GCA_902155825.1 Timema genevievae | reverse complement strand
GTGGTAAGCGGATGGTGGAACTCGGGGGGTAAGGTTAAAAACATCTAGAAAGAGGGGTGAAAAAAAACTCCACACAATGGAATGTTTTAATAATGAAACCAGCCCCGAGGCTGGAGTCTTTGGGGGGAGGAAAAGGTTTTCAGAACTGTTCCCTTCTAAAGGGTTCAGGCCATGCATGTGAACGTTTTACGAAGCGTTGTTATGATCTTTACAAAGGTGCATATTTGTTTTGGGCTACACATGGCAAAAAGGCTTGATGATTTTTTTTATTTTTTTATTTTTTACATCTAAGTAATTTTTATTTCCTAAAATTAACATATACATCCTCTTCCTTCTCATTGATAAAATAATTTTTACTCTAATGTACATAAAATATTTTTAAATCCTGGTATTTGTTTGATCAATCTAGTTAAGAGTCCATTTTTGATCTAAAGTTACAATATCTACTTTCCAGTCGTCATACACATATCTCAAATCATGTGATGTGTATCCGTCACTTTTGAAGGATAGTAAGAACAGTAGAGTCCCAGAGACTCGACCTAATGTGGACTTAGATGGTTGTCGAGTTTTACGAATGAACTTGCATAAGATGCATGTTTACTATGTCATGTTTACTAAACAAGGATGAATCACAGTACAGTATCGAGTATTATAGGTACAGTTGTACTGTAGTGTAGTATTGTACGGTACAGTAACAATACTATACATACAGTAAAATACATTACATGTTAATATAATGGTGTATATACATATGTGTAATATACAGAAATACAGTATAGTACTGTACATATACTATTGTATTGATTCGAATAACACGTTACTGAATTGGAAAACTAACAAACACAGCACTTGTAAGAACACCACAGCATGACTGGTCCACTCGAGTTACACAAACAAACTGAAAGGTTATACAGTTGAATGACCTTGGATTGTGATGACTGGCGCCAACAACTGTGTGCACGTGCACGTGTCGAGTTACACGGAACGTCGAGTTTCCGAGACTCTACTGTATCAATACCTATTCAATTAAAATAATAAAATGTTATCATTGTTGACCGAAAAAATAAAGTTAGTGTCGTGACCTGCACCTCGTGGGCTTGATCTGTCAGAATAACTTGAGGGAGGGGTCAGGTTGCAGGCATAATTTTATGGGTTTGAAATAATACGTAGGGTTACGAATTTTGATTTAATATTAGTGACTAAAGGATAATACAAAATATTATGTTAAAATGCAATATAAAAGAAATAAAGAGACTGGACGTCCGCGCTCGTGGAATAACTCGCTTAATTCGTAGAAACTCAGACCAATGGAAGGGAATGACGCCTTCATAGCTTGATCTCAGAACCCTAGGCTCAACGGATGCCTTCTAGGTACAAGTACTACTGATGACACAAACATATAGTCTGATATGGTCCGGCGTTGGGAAGCGTAACTGCCTGCGGTATCGATGGAATTGTGACAGCCCCTTTCCTGACCAACTAGAACAAATATTGTTATGAATGGTCTGCATTCTCCTTTAACATTTCTAGCTCGTAAGCCAGCACTTTTAAGCCCATGCTTACACTCGAGCTATGCAAGTCAAAACAAATATCCATCATTGCTCAGTCCGATTTATTTAATCATTTTAATTCGTCAACATGTTATTTGTATTTCAAAAGCAAGGAGAACCTAAAAAATAAATTCCAATCTCAAATACAAAGAGAAATTGCGGATTATAATGCAGTGATCTGTGTTTATGGTTTGGTTAATTTGTATTAATAATATTTAGCAAAATGTGTTTCTTTGTCCAGTGAAAATGTTACAGGAAACGTTAAATACATTTATTTAATTTGAGCATTATATTTACAAAGCCAAGATATGTATTCATTCAACCCAATTACTGGTCTAACTAAAAGACAGCAGATTAACAAATGAAAAACTTATAAATACAAATTTTGATCGTTGGCTTGTGGGTATATATGACGTGTTGACGCTGGCGCTCCAAAATTTAACAGGATACTTTTTTTTTCTTAAGCATCATGTTTTACTACACTTTCGGGCTATACGTATATGCGCAAATCACGATAATCTGTTAGGGATGAGGAACGTTGAATTTTAGAGGTAGTGTGGAGGGAGAGTAAAAAGCCCACTAGCAAAACCAACCGAGATTTGAACCCTGATCTCCCAGTCATTGGCAGTCCATTCTATATCGATAGTGACACCTATCCTTTCATACATCTTCAAATAATTGAAGGTTTGGTTTTGTTAGTTTGGTGCATAAGGACATCAGCATGTCATGGACAGGCTTAAAATCTAGTATTGTATAAGCCTTGTTGAGATGAGTAACTTTTTTTTTTAAACTTAAGATCATTGCAAAGATGGCTGCAAATTATCGCGCAAAAATGTATCCAAAACTTTTTTTAATTGAGAAAACTTCTATAGAATAAAGCCTCACTTGACTTTACAGGTAAAGGTTTACTCGTCAAAGACAACTTTCCATTGATTTTGATCTTACTGTGTTTATTTTTAAACAAAGAATAATTTTTTATCTTCACACCACGGTTATAACTTTAAAACGACCCCTCTCTCAGTTCTCTATAAATTGGCTGTGCCGTAGCACTCTAGTAAGAATCCAGTTATTTTTAACCAAAGAGAAATATTGTATTTACTGATGTACAATCATACACTAACCATGGTTTCCATGGTGATGTGAACAAAGAATGATTGTACAGATGAGCCAGTGCGCGCACAGCAGAAAAAATGAATATTTTCTTACAAAATTGGATTTTTTTTGTAAGCTTCTATTTTTGCCAACATCCTGGATTCTTAACCTTTGAAATAAGTGGCCATTTGTAAAAATTGTTTCTGACATTTTCTCATATTCTTAACTAGTGGAAATGGGCTAATCAAATTATTGCATTATGTATAGAGGAAAAAATAGTTAGAAATTGATAAAATATGAGAGTGAAGGTGTAATTGTATAAGTGATTGTGAGATTGATATTTTTTAATGTGCAAGGATTTCCTAAAAACTACCATTTTATTTGTACACCTTAAATTCTAACCTACCTCGAATAATTTAATTTTCTGAAAATGTTCATATGGTAATATTAATAATTAATATTCATAAGAATGTTTAAGTGAACCGTTATTAAAACTTATGTAAAAATATTAAAAGGTCACATAGCATAAAGAAAAGAGATGAACATAAACATTATTTTAGATTAAGATTTTTCATTTGTATACAATCTTAAAACCAGAAATATTACATGTACAAAGTTTTGGATATAAACTCTTTGGAGACGTTTAGGATTTCCTTCAGACAATATAATAAATGTCCTTACATACTTATTTACTCACTCTATAGCATTGGGAACTACGAAAGTTCATTGGCGCTCCACCTATTCTAGCTTGAGCTAGTTCTATCCAGTCCATCTCATTACACACTCGCTTGTTCAGGTCCATTATAATATTATCTTCCCATCCATGTCTAGTTCTTCCCAATGGTATCTTCCCATTAGGTTGGCCGGTCAATACCCTGAAGACGGTTTTAGTTCCTTCCACTCATCTTCCTGACCAGCCTAACCTGCAAGGTTTGACTATCCTAACCATGTTTTGTAACGAGTACAACGTCTCAAACTCATAATAACTCTCCATTATCTTCGTTCCATATAGAAATCAAATATTTTCCAAAACCACTTTGGCTCAGTTTCATAGTCAGATTTAGTGAGCCTAAAGTGCGAGTCGATACTAAATACAGGACGACACCTACCTTGACCAGAATGGAATGGGCCAGTTTCGCATATGAAACTGGCCCATTCCATTCAATTCCAGGTAGGTGACGTCTTGTATTTAGTATAGCGCCGCACTTGAGGCGTACTAAGTCTGACTATGAAACTGGCCCTAATGTATATGAACATCTTAAATTTATTTTTGTCATGTTCTTTACATAAGAAACAGAACGTATCAAAATGCCAACGGAACGAAATAGAACAATCCTTCATTTCCAATCCCGCCTAAAGGAGCGAATTACGTCGCATATCCATGAATACGTTCCTCAACAGAACCTTGCGATGTATATCCAGAGAAGAGAGGGAGAGAGGTCTCCTTCGCGCATAGGCTTAGCCTTAAAATCCCAATGTAGGCTGGGGATGAGGGGGTGGAGATGGGTGGAGGGTTGTTTGGGGGAGTCACACGAGTCTGTTCGGTCTTCGTCTGTTCCCTCCGCGGCGACACATGTGCTTTTTTTTTTATGAATAACTCCCTGGGTAGCCGCTAGAGTGAGCGTGGGACCGACAGGTCATCCGTTATTCTGCGGTGACATTTTGTAGAATATTAGCTTTTAAAGTACAGTAACTGGAGGGTAAACGTTGTATCTCTACAGAACAGAATCCAAATTAAAGAAAGTAAAATGAGATTTTTTTTTAAAGAGAAAAGGGTTCAACAGTATTAACTATGTATTTTATTATTTAGCTTTGTTTAGTTAATTATTTTTGTTTAGTTTTCAATAAACGTCTTATTACGCATTCAGGTAGTTTGTACGCATCACTTACGCTACAGTAATAGCGCTAATACCCGCATGGTCTAAGGCGTCACATTCGCAATAGATTGGACTGCTGATGATGGGAAGATCAGGGTTCAAATCCCGGTTGGGTGTAATAAGTATGGAATTTCCTAAATGGTTTTACACTCTTCCTCCACACAAATATGGGTACACTTCCTCCGAGTTTAATCATTCGCATCCCTGATACATTAGAGCAGTGGTTCTCACACTAGGGTACGGACACTCCCAAGGGTACGTGAGTGACTTTACATGAGCAGCTCTGGGGGAAAATTGTCAAAATCAAAATAGAACAAAATGTGACGGGGAAGCAAATGTGGTGGGGAATTTTCAAGGCAGCTGAGGGAAAATTTTCTCTTTTCTCCTTTGATTGATTATCTGATATTTGTAATTTGGGGAAAATTTATCGTGGGGGTACATTAGACATTTTGTCATGACCAAGGGTTTCAATCTAAAAAATGTTTGACAACCACTGCATTAGAGTATATGAGTACATATTCTTAAAACCCAAACGGGTGCTGAGACTTAGAGCTTAAAAAAAAAGCACTGAGTAAGGCGGATTTCTAGTGGAAATGTAAACGCATCAGCGTAGTGGTAGAGTGATAAACCACTAATGAAAAACCAACATCAATACATCCTACCGGGATTTGAACCGTGGCTCTACCATCACCTACAATTCAATCGTAGCTCGACAGTGAAAGTTTTGTGTCAGTTGAAAACTAGCCGCTCTAGTGACTATGCTGACAAATTCTCCCGTCTCGTCTTATCTAATTTACGTGTGAGGAGAAGGCCGTGGTTCGAAAATTTGCCGGTAGAATTGAAGCAGATTTTTTATAAATATTTTTCTCCTCTATTTACACCAATTTGTTTATACTTTCAAACAATACTAGCATCCTAGCTCCTAACTTTTTTAATATCACCGTATCACACTACTTATTCAGGTAATACGTTTAATAAGCTATGGATGAGGTAGGTTGAATATAGAGGAAGTGAACCCGCATTTGCGAGAAGGGAGAGTAAAAAATTTCGAAAAATATACTCAGTATACTTAAAAGGGATTTGAACCCCAACCACAATCTATTGTGAGAGTGACGCCTTTAATCATGCGGCCATCGAAGCACTCATTTCTACCTCATTAATTATACAATTCGGATAGCCTGGATGGATCGCGGATAGTGTAACAGAATACTATTTGAAAGAGCAGGATGATCTGTAGGGATATCTAAAAATGCTTAGAGAAAGACTTTTTAAAATCATGCGTCAAAAAGATGCGTAAATTTACCTTATTTCGTGGACTTTGGCTCCAAATACCTTTTTTCCCCCCAAAATACCAATTTTGAGCCTGAATATGAACATCAGCATCTCTTCATCAGAAAAATAGATCAGAGATGTGTCTATTTATAATTTAATCATTTCTTTGCCTTTGTTCTAGTAAAGAAAGTGTTTTATTGTATTCATTGCTAAGCAAAGACATAGCTTATAAACTTTCCATTGACCTCATTTTTATGATTCAAATTAAAATAAATTCTTTAATAATAAATGTATAAATGTTTCTCATAAGAAAATAATAAAAAAATATCTTAACCAATATAGAATATTACATAAACTTTTGATCCGCCTCGGTGGCGTAGTTAGCTAACGCGCTAGTTTTATGTTGAGCTAGACTGCCGAGGATGGGGATATCGAGGTTCAAATCTCGCTCGCGCTATCTTGGGGTGGTTTTTCCTAAATGGTTTTCCACTCACCCTTCATGCAAATACGGGCTTACTTCCTCTAAATTCAACCTCACCAATTCCTAACTCATTAGCGTAAATAGTACTTAAGCGTATACACCGAATGGGTAGTAAGATGCGGTGCTAAGTAGCCTATTATAAGTAGAACATGCAGCCACTGAAACGGGTAACAAATGTTATTAAAATCTAACATACAAACTACAAATCAAATTAACAGAATGTAGGCGAAAAAACTATTGTTACACTACGTCAAAGTATCCTTTCGGGCTATATGCATCTATATTAATTCAATTAACATGCTAAGGTAAGATCTTAGAATAATATATATACACATTTACGTGTAAGGAGAGTGATAATAGAAATTAAGGTGTCATGCTAGTGAGAGCGAATTTAGTGCATTAATTTTGCAGTTTTTATAGCATTAACATTTTTTGGCCAAAATAAATCAAACATTTCTTCTATAGAAACATAGAGTTTAGTTTTCTGCACATACTAATCTCAACAGTTCTTGAATATTTCTCATGAGGATGGCGGCATTTGGTGACAAAACTTTTTAACCAACGAGAAAAAGTTGTCATTAAATTCCAGGACACCTTTGACAGATATTCAAGAACTTTTAAGATTAGTATATGCAGAAAACTAAACTCTATGTTTATATAGAAGAAATGTTTGATTTATTTAAGCCAAAAAATGTTTATGCTATAGAAACTTCAAAAACACTGCCCTAAACTCACGCTCACTAGCACCCCACCTTAAGGGAAAAGCCCACTGAAATCTGGCAGGGATTTGAACCACAACATCACCATCACAGTCAACCCAAACTCATTATCAAATGTTTTACAATTTGTGACCGTGTCAATTTAGTAAAATGCTTTAATCGTTCTCTGTCCTTTTACCATTCTTCCTGCTCTAATCGCTTCCGTTATTCTCCTCTCGATCGCATAGTTGCTGTTATCTGCTCCTCTCATCTCCTACTAGGTCTCTCTTGTGGTATTTTCCCTACATACTTCATGGCCATCATTCTCCTTGGGTTTATTTCTTTTCCCCTCCTTATTACATGACCATACCTTCTCACCCTTGCTTCCTCTACTATCTCATGTACTCACTGTATCCCCAATCCTTCCCGGATAACTTCATTCCTAAACCCGTTTCTCCTCGTAACAGCTAACATGCTCTTCACAAACTTCATTCTCAACGCCCTCTCCCAACATTCCTATTCCCACTCCCAGAAAATTAAATGAGATCAACTATTAGACCACATGCCTACCTATGCAAGCAACTAAACAACATTAAACTATCAACAATGGTACCAAGAGTCTTAATATGTACTCGTGTCGAGCTAATAACGGCTGAATTACTTTCAAATAGTATATAATTTCAGTTTTTTTTAAATTACGTCTTACTATCCGTTTGTGCTATACGCTTATTAAGCTAATGGTTTTAAGGATGAGGAGAGCTATATTTATAGGAATTGTACCCGTATCTGCGTGGAGGTATGAAGGGGGAGTGGGAAACTTTTTTTTGTAAAACCTTTTAAAATCTCCCCGTCCTCGGCAGAATAGTCTACTGCGAGAGTAGCGTGTAAGAATACTCGGTCACAAAAGTGGGTATCATTTCGGTTAACCACCTTGACACATCCAGGACCATTATATATATTTTTTCAAGCACTTAAGGGGAACATCCACGTAAGAGTCTGGATTGCAAGTCTGGCCCGGCTCAACTCGATTTTCAAACTCGTACGTTGGAAGGGTGACACGAGCCGGGCTTGTAGCGTCAGACGAGTAGAGTTCGGCTTGTCTCGCCAGGACCTTCGGTGGGGCTCGGCTCGTCGGTAGCTCGCTATTGGATCGTACGTTGGAGGGGTGACACGAGCCGGGCTTGTAGCTTCAGACGAGCAGAGTTCGGCTTGTCTCGCCAGGACCTTCGGTGAGGCTCGGCTCGTCGCTAGCTCGCTATTGGATCGTACGTTGGAGGGGTGACACGAGCCGGGCTTGTAGCTTCAGAAGAGCAGAGTTCGGCTTGTCTCGCCAGGATCTTCGGTGAGGCTCGGTTCGTTGCTAGCTCGCTATATCAAAATAGTTTTTGCTCTCGCAAACATGCCACATTCATCTAAAATGGTAATCGCTGCTTCAAAAAACTCTTTGTAAATATTGAAATGTTCGACCACAGTTAAAGGACCGCTCGTGCTGGTGGAAGAACTTGTGTGGTAGATATGTATTGAGCCTAGCTCGCTGAGCCAGACTTGTTAACCAGACTTTTACATGGATGGACCCTATTTTATTATTCATGTTTAAAATGTAATTGTAGCCAGCAATCATAGCTAGTACTGTTACTAAAGCTTTAAAAATATAACTAAGTTGAATTATGCTTTATTATTGACATTCACCAAGTTGACTTATCAACGTTCAAAATTAAAATATAGGATCAAATGTTTTTAAATTTATCGGTTTTAACTCACAGTTAAATAACCAAAATTATTACTAATTGTGGATCTATTTTTTCTTTCCGATGAAATGCATGACCCATGTAGACTATATTGGTTTTCCCACTCTCCATCCACGCAAATATGTTGACAATTCCCCTATATTCCATTTTTATCATCCCTAACACATAAGCGTAACTAGTTTTGATTTTTCTTAGCACCGCGTCATACTACCCATTCGGTTTTTACGCCTATATACTAGTTACACTAATAGGTTTGGGAATAAGAAGGCTGAATTTATATGAAATGTACCCTTATTTTCATAAAGAGTGAGTGGAAAATCATCTCAGTGCAATCGACCGGTATCGAACCCCAACTACCCTTTTCGGCAGTCTAGTCCAACACGAGAATAGTGCGTTAGACCACGCGGCCACTGAATAGAGTACATACTTAGTTTATATGAGTACAACCCAAACTGGTGGGTGGGGGTGGGGAATTGCCAACTGCAAGAAGGTGTGATCAAAAAAATGACTAAGTCCCAGTTAGATATCCCATTAAAAACCATAAAAAATGTTTGTTTCCGTTTTAAATAACCGTATCAAATATAGAAGTTGCCACCTCCCAGTGGTAGCCGAGTGGTCTAACACGTTTGAGTCACATTGCCCTTGGTCAGGATCGAATAACAGGTCGAGAACTCTAACATTTGTCGGGTGCACTGGTGGTTGACTTCCACAAAGTTTTCACTGCCTTTTCTTTCCAATAGTTTCTCAGAACCAGTGTAGATGAGTTTCCTTTTGGTTACATTTTCAGTTGCACGATTACGACACAAATCACTATTAATAATAATCATTCATAACAAATGTCAATGATAATTTTTTAAAGATTGAAATTAAATAAAGCGTACTTGCAAGAGCTTTTTTTATACAAATGAAATAGTAGTCAATTCAAAATATAGCATCTTAGAACTGAGGAAAGAAAACCAAATCTCTAAATAATTACAAAGTGAATGTAATTAATTCATATTATTAAGTGTGTGATTGCACCATCACCTATTCAACTAGTTTACGAGCAATTAAATAAAAATTATTTGTAACTATATATCATATGTTTATGTAAATAAATATCTAATAATTAGATTCTTACTAAATGAGGTTTAGAGTAGAAAATAGTTTAACTAGTAAATCAAATGAATCAATATTATTTCAAGAATCTATATAATATAAAGACGAGAGTCCTGAGACCCATAACCGTATTTCCCTAAACCCCTGGACATGAAATTTGGAAGAGAGATTACTTTCAGGCACCCGATAAGAAGGGATTTTGTTAAATCCAACCCATAAGGGGGGGGGGAACGGGGGTTGGAACATTGTGTTTGTCAAAAAGAAGATTGAAAGATGACCTGAAAAGCTGAAATTTGGCAGAAAGGTAGAGGTTTTTTCCCCATATAACCTGAAAAACCTAAACAAGTAAAATTTCAAAATGGGGGTGAGTGGTGCTATACTTAGAAGAAGAAAAAGTAGTCAAGGAAGAAAATTAAAATATAGCAGATATTTTTATAGACAGCTCCAAATGGCCAAATAAATCTTAATAATTGGAATTTTTAGAATGATTTAGAGAAAAAGAAAGGTAGGGGTTTCAACATTTCAAAAAATTATATTTATCAACTAATTAACGGTGTGGTCAAAAAGTGAAATTCGGCAGGCAGGTAAAAAGACCACTCCAAATAAAAATTAGGGACTGAAAATTTTAAATTTTTGTTTGGGACTTTAGGAAACAATAGGGTGGAGGAGGGGGGCCCTTAACAGAAAAACACAATGTAGATGTTGTAGAAAATTTAAATTTGGCAAGCAGATAGAAGGAGAGCTTGAGGTAAACTAATTTGCCTTAAAATTGGATATTTCTAAGTAGGAGTTGCTTAAATGGAAAGGGGTGAAGGTTTACAATTTCTAATACCGATAAAAACAACTCATTTTCTGTGTGATATAGAACTGAAATTCTACAAGAAGGTATAAATAATAAATCCCGGAGAAGGGGGAGTGTTGTCAAGTAAAAAAAAAATCCTTTTAGGTGAGGCAGAAAATTTAGATTTGCCAAAGAACGTAGAGAGATTACTCCAATAATAAAATTAATTTTAAATACTTTTTATTTTAAAAAGAGGCTGGGGAAACTGGGGGTTACCAAATTTCTAAAACCAAAATAGTAAAATTACTTTTCAGTGTGGTAAAAGATTTAAATTTGTCATAGGGGTATAAAAATCACCCCAAACCATCATTAAGGTCTGATCCTTAAATGTGGATAAGAAAAAGCATTAACTGGGAAAGGGCATTCATTCCCTCAATATTCCTAAAAATAATATAAAAACACTTTTTGATCTGGTATAAAATAGTAGTTTGACATGTAAGTCAATAGACATTCCCGGAGAGGCGAATGACGTCTGAACATATCGAATTTCAAAATTAAGAACGGTAAATGGAAGAGCTACACATTGATACAATTATTATATAACATTACAGCTTATGTGACTATTACCACTTTTAACTTTTATACTATTTTTATTAAATTTACTATTCGTCTTTTTAGAACTTTTTACTCTTTTCCTTTAATACCCTTTTTATCTTTTTAATCCTTTTTCCCATAATTATAACCTTTTTTTTAAAAAAAAAGATTAGATTTAATTAATCATTTTACCCTAAAATATTTCTCTTGGGCAAAGCTGGGTACAGCATGTAAAGGGCGTAAAAAGTGCAAAAAAGGGTAAAATGGGTTAACAGTAAATATTATAAAAATTTTAAATAAAACTAGGATAAAAAGGTTAAATTAAAGGGTCAAAAGTGTATAGTAAAATTAAAAAGGTGAAATGGGCACAGAGGTCAAAAAGTAATAAGAATGGTAAAAAGAGTCAAAGGAACAAAAAAGAATAAAACAGGGAAAAGTGTAAAAATATCTATAATGGTAAATGGGGTGAAAAGAGGTAAAACGTGCATAAAGAGCTTAAAGGTTAAAAAGAAACCATAGAACATAAAGGGTAGAAGGAGTAGTATTATAAAAGTGGTAAAAAAAATTGCTTAAATATATTACTAAACAAATCAAAAGTCGTAAATGGTTTTGGATTTCTCGCATAAAGTATCAGTATCCAGGTGGTAAGAAAAATGCAACCTTGTGCGCCGTGAGATAGAAGTTGAGCAACACAGTCTACTTGACTGTGTCTCTTATTGCCTATGTAACTTCCTGAGGCTCTTAAAGCTATGTTCTCTATGAGCCGTAAGATAACAGTTGAGCAAAACAAATTAATGGACTATATCCATATCCGTTGGTCATTGTGACCACTTATTTTCCGAGACACTCAAGTGAAGGCCATGCGCGATGGAATGTGGGTACACATACCTTTATTACTTAACTCTTCATAGTCAGGCCAGGGACAAATTTTTGTTTAAAGGGCCACATTAAGAATTTAAATAAAAGAATGGGCCACCAAATAAAATAAAATAATTATTATATACATTTTTTAGCACCACGTCTTATCAGCCATTCGGGTGGTACTCCTATATATTAATTACACTAATGGGTTATGGATTAGGAAAGCTCAGTCTAGAGGAAATTAACCCGCATTTTCGTGGAGGCAGAGTGGAAAACCTTTTAGGAAAAACCGCCCTGAGTGCACCCTAGAGGGATTGAACCCAGTTCTCCCTGTCTTCAACAATCTAGTCCAACACGAGAGTAGCGGCCACTGAAGTGGGTGTCATAAAATATACAAAATATATTTATAGATAAATTTAAAAAAAAATCATAATTGTTTTAATGTCAGATGTAAATTTAGTAGTTAAAATTAAAACTGTTTGTAATTTTATTGTTTATCGGTATGTTGAATAAAAATTGTAGATACTTCCATAAAAATATGTGTTTTAACTCTGTTATTTGTATCACTAGTTTTTTCGTATTAGTTATAGCTTGCGGTCTACATAAAAATACCTTACGGGCCGTAATTTGCCGATGGAAGCTTCATCTGGTTAATAATATAATAATATTTACTCAGAATTACTATCGTGATAAAATATTCATAACAAACAATCCCAGCTAAAATGTTGTTTATATCTCGTAACATAAATAGCTAACGGTCGCTATACACAAACTTGCAT
Organism: Timema genevievae; assembly: GCA_902155825.1. Classification (NCBI taxonomy): domain Eukaryota; kingdom Metazoa; phylum Arthropoda; class Insecta; order Phasmatodea; family Timematidae; genus Timema; species Timema genevievae. The sequence goes on along the minus strand of CABFWO010000535.1, from coordinate 38,463 downwards.
ATTACAATATTTTATACAGAAAAAATATCCTTTAAGAAATTGTGTTTCAAACCCTACTTGCAAAATTGTTTTAAGTCATTTCCTTTTCATTTAATTGGGATGTTTAACGTTCACTTCCCTAACTGAGTGATTATATCAGCACACGACTTATAAACTAACTTAAATCTACAACAGACACAACACCCAACCCCCGACCATTAATTCACCACTGTGAAAGGAGAAACCCACATTTCAACAATGATTTTTTTTGGCCATGTCGGTAATCGAATATAGAACCCTTAGCTCAGTAGACAGACACGCTATCAACTGTGCTAAGGTATTGAACCATATTGAATTTATCATAAATTTCAACAAAAGTTAGTAATTTCTTGGAGTAAAAACTAGTTTTCGTAATTTCTTATTATTGTTTATTCTTTGTTTTTAATATATGGAGAAAGTATTTTACCTTAGAACATTTTAGACTTAAAGATTATAGTTAATTTTGATGCTTTTTGTGACACCAAATTAAAAAAAGTTATTTTAATTCAATTTGTCCCTAGTGTATTTTTATATTTGGGGACAACTGAAGTGATAGTATATATATATTTCGTTCAAAATTGATATTTGGATGATGGTCATACCTAAATGTCAAATTGAGATTTTGATTAAAGCTCTAAAATTAAGGCCAGTACACCAACAATTGATTTTTTTTTAAATTTGAAATAGTTTTAAAATTTATTTAACGATTAGGTTTGAAAAAAATATTTTTGGGAAGTGTTTTACATGTTAAATAATTCATTTAGATAAATAAGAGTTTAATCTTAACATGGCACTGATGAGTGATCTATGAAAACTGCATATTTGTTAAGAAAAAATTATTTAAACGATTCAGCTCAAAATGTATCTCTTTAAGAATTTTTCAAATAAATATCACAATGGTATTCTTTTTCTAAGAAAAAGAATTTAAGGGTAGTATTAAATTGGTTCTAGATAAAATACAATTAATGAAAAATTATACGCATCAATGGGTTTTAGCCATTAAAAAAAACACTTTCCCCTTCTTTCTTTAAATGTTGATTTGAGGACTGGGATGGTATGAATTTCAATCAAGGTTCACCCGAACCCATTTTAGGTACGCTAAGACACGTGATTTAAATTTAACCGCGGATTGAACTCAATTAGTCTATCAAGCTATCACTATACATATATGTAAGCCATTGTCTCATTAACCCAGAGATTAGATCGAAGTTCGGAAAGTGGTAGTAGGGGTAGGCGGGGTGGATAGGATGAGAAGAGTATGGGAGGGAGGGGGGAGGGACAGGCTGCGTGAGTCTTCTGAGCAATTATGAATGACTTGGAAGTCTTAATTAATGATTAACGAGAACGGTTCAACAAGCCACCTGGATAATAATTAGTCTTCAATTAGCAAATACAATTAATGATTTTAGGAAAGTGTTAAAGATAAATGATTAAGAATGTATATAATGTGGTAAGTATTCTTCTTAACACATTTTTTTCATTTTATACCAACTGGCATAGGTATATAATTTTATATTGATATCTAGACTACAACCATGGATAGCATTTAGTTATTTTTCTATAAAATTGAGTAAATTTGGTCATCTAGTCACTAACATATTAATTAAAAACCACTCATATTTGATATTTTAGACGTATTTAAATGAAAATATAATATAAAATTATGTTTCATCATGACAATTGACTAATTTTTATTTTCAAATTTTTTTTCTCCAATTTATGTCATATATTGGTTTGAAAGGTCGAATGATAAAAAATGTAAACTTATATTATTTTATTTTATTTTTCTTTAATATAAGTGATTTCTTAACATTTGATAATAAAAGTTTATTTGATCTTTACATAGTTTTGAGAATTTATATAAGTTGGATATCTAAAATCAATGTAAAGTTTGGTTAAAATCTAACAGATTTTAGATGGAAATTTTAAAAAATATATCAAAGATAGTATAAAAGAACTCTTAGGGGAAATAAAACAAAGGGGGCCTCTCAAATTCTAGAAATATAGTTCGATCATAATTCCTGGTTTTCCTTGTAAAAATTAACTCTCCAATTTCTAAAAAGGTTTTTTCTCAGATTGTGAAAATTTGAACAATGTTATTATTAATGAGAATAATATTTTTAAGTTGTGTTTAACATGCCGCCAAAGTTTAATACTCGAACAAGAAATGTCGGTAAATATGTATACTCACTGACTAGGACTATTGGAGTCCTACATAGTTCATACTATCTACATCCTCAATTATGTCTTAAAATACTTTAAATTACTTCAAGATGATTCTTTGTAAAAAGTTATTTTAAAACATCTCCTTTTAGAAGACCACACCACTATCCACCACACACAGGATCCCTTCTCATCTTCTTAAAAATTTAATCCTGGGTATGGAGCATAAACTTGGACTCTTAGAAAGATGGGAAATAAATACTTGGAAAGCTTTGAAATGTGATGCTGGAGAAGTCATTAGAAGATTAGGTGGACAGACAGGGTGACAAATGAAGAAGTCCTTAGACGAATGGATGGTAAGAGAACCATTTTGGTTTGTGATTATTCAGTACGACGCAAAATGTATTGGACACATACTTAGGAGGAAATGTCCTCTGCAAGAATTAATAGAAGTAAAAGTTGAGAGAGAGAGGAGGTTAGAAAGGAGGATTCAAATATTAGATGAATTGAAGGAAAGAAGAAAATTCTGTAAGACGGAAGAGGCAGAGGTCAGAGCGTTTTAGTGGTCTAAATACACTGACAAAAATAATGAGCCTGCCGTATTACAGAACATATAATAATAATAATAATAATAATAACTAATATATAACTATTATACATCCTTATTACACAATTTCTCAAGATCTGGATTGGAAAGTTATATTTCAATTTTGAATATGTGCTCTTTCACGAGCAGAGAGTGGTCAAGATAAAAAATAATATAATTTAGTATGTTTATAATGTGCCACAAACATTAATGGCAGAATCTTATCTGTGTAATAGGCAGAAAATGTGGGGATGGGAAAAGTAAAATAATAATATATGTTCTCCAACTCAAATGGGGGTCTGGAGAAAAGGTTTGAAAATAGAATATTCCAAAAAGTTAGATTCTTGTCTGGAAAATTTAAAAAAAATTAGATTCTTCTCCAATATACTTGTATTTGGATTGGTCATCACCAAAATATTATTTAAATTTGGATAGCCGGTCTTCACCTTAAAATTCCTGACAAAACAGCAAAATTCAAACACCTTTATAAAAAAAATTCCCGATCCACCAAAATTTAATCTATTTTCATGGTTTTTCCGATAAGAGTCCACCCTGTAGAAGTAGCAAAGTAATTAATGCTATCTATTAACTTGTTTGGAAACTGAAATACTTTTTATATATAGAAAAGTTTATTCCATTATTTTTTTTTTCGACCAAATGCTCAACCAACACGGCAAAACAGCGCAGCTACAAATGTTTAGGGTTTTGCTAGTGAAGAAGGCTCATTTCAAATTTTTTTATATTTATTTCACAGTTTATCTTTGTACGCACGCACGCGCGCACACACACACACACACACATTATATGTGTTTTTTAAACTCTAATAAATAACATTTTTACGTTGAACATATGTTATGACAGATTCTATTTCCACACAAAATGGATGTCATTTTTAATACTCACCTCGTTAAAACAAGTAAATATTAATGCTCTACTATATTACCAACGTTTATTATGCCATCTACAATTCTACCAAAATAATTAGCTGAAGTACCCAACTTCAGCTATGTAACTTCCAGTTTTACCAAGAGGCGTACATTTTTGTATTCGTGCGTTTTATCACAATGGTTATTAATGGCTTAATATACGAGGTATAAATAAAAATTATTTATTTACGGGAAGTTTAGCTGAACTATCTTTGAGAAGAGATGGGCTAGCTGCTTTCATTCATTTGATATTCTAAATGGCTTTTTCTGAAAATCTCGTATGTTTCAAAAATGACTCATTGAACAATGCAACCACCGTTGTTGTTTAGTTTGAATATTTAAATATTGGTTCGCATTATTTTCCACATGAAATGTTAACATCACTAGGAAGAGCTACCCTCCGAAAGTTGGTGACTTGATTTTTTCCTACATTTACTTTATTTATCTTAGTTCGCGTTCATTCCACATGAAATATCAATCAAGATGAGTAGCGCTATAGTCGCTGGCTGTGTGTTACAAGATGGATCTTTTATTTCTCTTAATATTAGTTGGCATTTCTTCCACATGAAATATTAACCTGGATAGCATTGCAGTTGATAAGATGGGGATTTGACATTTTCCTATATACTTACATAGTTCTTTACTCTCTTTTACTCTGAATTCTCATTCATTTCACATGCAATATCAACAGTTACATAGCTGGGAAGTGCTGCAGCCGGTAAGCTTTTGACTTAACGTGTTCCTACATATATCTCTTTTTATATCTAACAGTTCACATTCTTCGTAGTTGGCCAGTTTTATATACCATTCTCTCAACACAGTATGTATTAAGCAATTGGTTAAGCACTCATTTTGAATTTTGAGCCACTCTTATACTTGATTCTTAAATGTTAAGGTGATCCGAAATTTTATTTTTTCCTAAGAGGTGATTTAGAAACATATTAGGGTAGGTAATTAGGGGACGTGAGATAAGATCAGTGTTTTTTCAGGTTTTTTACAGCATAAAAAATATTGCTCCAGTAGAAACATAAAGAGCTTAATTTTCTTCATGTGGTGACGTTAACAGTTCTTGAATATCTATCATGAGCATGGTGGCATTAGATGAGAAACTTTTTAAATGAAGAGACAAGGATGTAAGAATACCCTTGAAAGATATTCAACAATTGTTGAGGTAAACATTTGAAGAAATTTAAATTCTATGTTTGTACTGAAGCAATATTTTATTAATTTTGGTAAAAAAATTTGATTCAAAAACTGCAAAAACACTGGCTTTTCTTCGTGTGCACTAGAGCCACAACTTAAGACCTTCATAATCTCATTCTCCACAAGGAAATATATTTAAATTAAAATAAAAGCAAAATAAGCAAATGGAGGGGATTAAACCCTCTCCATTTAGACAATCCAGCATATTGCAAACCTGCATATTTATACCACGTGATCATCTGGGTTACTGAAATTAATAATTTATAATAATGTTTTACTCCTCGGTGGGTTGAAAATTTATGTTTAGTTTTTGGCAATTTAATTAGATATGTAGGATTAAGCTCTTTGTCTAAAGTTAAGCCAAATTTTAAATCATAGGGGCTATTAAATCTTTCATATAACAATCAAATGTAATACAATGAAAATATATTTGTTATCACAACGTGAAATAATAAGAAACGAAAAATACATATGATTATATTCATTTGAATTTGTCAGACACTTAATTCTTAATGATCATTTAAATAATTTGACCTAAGGTTATATTAATATATACAATTTTTTCAAAATATTAGATAGGTAATCAAACTATCTTGGTTTGGAATCGAGCCTATTATCCTGAATGAGGTTAGTCCGAATCTAAGTAAAGTTTTAGTGTCGGGTCAGTCAAATTCTCGGTATTTAAATTATTTTTAATTCAGTTCGAGTGGGGGATTGGCTGGTATCCGAATATCGACTATATATAAGACTATTTATAGTCTAGTCTCGGGAGTCAACCAATCTCCTAGTATACAAATAACAAGCAGTTCAGGTCAAATGGGAGATGGAATGATTTCCGAATATCGACTATATACGGCCCTAATGGTACCAATCAATTTTGTAATGGTTTTAACGTGTTCGACGAGTATAAATAAGAGCTACCACAAGTGGGTGGTTATTAAGGGCGACAATCGCTAAGTGGAAGAAAGCTGATTACCTTCCAAGTGCTACTGCAAATAATGTATTCTTTGGGAAATGGGTTTGTCTTGTAACGCACGCGCGTACTCAATAATTGGTACTGGTTCTGGTAAGGGCTCTCACGTAGAGCTCACATATGGAGTACAGTCACAAACAATAGATTAAAACAACTAGACCGATAGATTCATCCAACAAAATTTGAAACAAGCAGCCTGGACCAAGCCACTTACGTTCAAAAATAATTCAAGTAAAATTTGACAGGATTTATAATTTTTTTTTCTAATTTGTGGTGTTTCATTCTAACTCCAAGGTCAAACTTGAGCATGTACTTAAAATTCATTACTCTGTGGTTTCCCTAGATTTTTGTCAAAATATAATAATACAAATCTAGAGGACAAATGCATATCATTAAAATATAAATTTGTTGTAGTGATTGGAGTTAAAATGACAATGACTAAATGTTAGGCCTTTCAAAAATAGTTGTAGATATTCATATTTTTTAACTAGCAATGCAATTAATATTTAATTTTTCACTCTCTCGTAGGAATAAATTATTGAAACCATCAACTTTTTCTTCTTGGATATTATGATGTCTATTGTTGATACTTTGTCTATGGTATGTATATTGAACTCAAAACTGTGGGTTTGTCCCATATATCGATAACGTTTACGTAAAGTAAAGAAACATATTTTGTGATCAGAATTTACAAAACTTTAAAAATGAAAAGGAAACTAACTAATTTAAATTGGTTTAAAACAAGTTGCTCTTAAAAATGATCCAACTTTAGCAGTTTAGGCTGATTAGGCTTCAAATGCTTTCAATAGAAGCCAACTTTTTTACTTTTACATCCATTACTGTTTCCAGCTTGTTGCCTGGGTCAATTTTTTTTCTATTCAAGCCATATATTTTCCACTACCGGCTTGCTAGGCCTGTTGTGGCTTCATATGCCTGATAATTTAACTTAAAAACTAGGACAAGCACAACATCCACTCCTCGGCCGTTAATTCATTACTGTCAAAGGGTAAACCTAAATTTCACCAGTGATACATTTTTTAGCCATGCCGGGAATTGAAACTGGGACCCTTGACTCAGTAGACAGATTCACTACCGGCTGAGCTAAGTTGACGGATTATAATCTAATTGGAGCTGTAAAATAAAGCGTAAAAAGATGCGTTGATGCTTTGATATTGACAAGATGGGAACAAATGGGATAATGAAAAGGGGGTATGCACACCATAAACAAACAAATGAAATACTAAATAGCCGTGTTGACATTCCTCGAAGCATAACAGGCTGACGCGTGGTACACTTTATCAAACGTAACGCTGCGCAAACGTTCTCATCATTGATGTGTTCTTACGCTAAGGCCCTTGGCAAGTCTGAAACCTATTTTGTGGGATGGTGGGCGGGAGGGTGAAAGGTGGGGTGTAGCTTCACAACCGACCAAAGTATCCTTCCGCACCAACAAGAACAGATGGATCATGGAAACCGTAGATAGCGCTAGATCCGGACAGGTCTTGCGGAAAAATCATACATTTGGAAATGTCAGTTTTCTCGAGAACGAGTGAAATGTTTGTGTTTATATTTTCAACACCCCATCTAAGATAATGTATCGATGTTTATTAGGTGTTACATTTTCTTACTTTTTGTTATGCATCCGGCAGTTTTCTATAGAAAAATGTCAATTTTATCGATATTTGATCACTGTTAAAATTATAGAGGAGGCATGTATATAAAAAGTATAACTTAATCAACATGCTTCTATTCTTGAACAAACCGTTTACGAAAAGAAAATTGAAAAACAATAAAAATTCTTGAAGAAACCTATTTGTTCCCACGGCTCTGCATTTCCACGCCAAATGAACAGGTCCAATCGGCTTAAGTGAACGTCATGTCAACCTTAGTCTAAGTTTCATGTATAGGGATGGCTTCGATTAAGAAAACACGAGGGGAACTCAAAGTTACGTGAACGTTAAGTTGATAGTGACCAGATTAAGTGGCCGCATGTTCTAAGGCAATATACTTCAATAGACTGGGCTGATGGGGAGATCGGGGTTCTAACCCCGGTCGCGTGTATTGATGGGGTTTTTTTTTGTTGCGTAAATGGTTTTAATCTCTACTTCGCTCCGCAAATGTTGGTCCACTTCCTCTAAATTTAACCTTATTAATCCCTAACTAATTGGCGTAATTAGTAAATAAGCGTATAGCCCGAACGTGTAGTACGACTTGGAGTTAAAAATAAGATCGTAATCCTGGTATATAATACCATCGGCTCATCTAGCTCGGCTGATAATATGAAGCTTTATGGTTGACATAGATCCTTTTTACAGTCTGATGGGAGTAACCATCCCTACTACCAGTGGGTTAACTTACTGCCGTGAGAAAAGCAAGGGCATCAAGAGTTTGTAAACAACCATCTAGTGGAACTCAAGCATCCCTTCTTTGGTTGACATGTTTGCAGAGTCTGTTCTTCGCGCATCTGTAGATAACACCAACAACAACGACAGCAAACCACTCGTCAGTACAAGATGGAAACTATTAACTGGGACCCGTAGAGGTCCAAGCCCTTCAAATAAACCCCACACCACTGATTAAAAGAAGTTCTCCTTGACACAACATTATACTCGTATAAGCGCGAACCCTCTTCCTTCAATAGTTTAGTTGATCGGTAGTCCAATGACTGTTGCCTATCTATGACGTCATGAGGGGTCAAGATAAGGGTTTCAAATGTTAATGAATATACGTTCTATTCAGTGGGGTTTAAATATGTAACGTTGAAATAAAAACAATATATTCTTAAATAATCCTAAAAATAGTCCTAAAATGTTACAAAAGTAATTTTTTTTATATATATAAATCCTCTACTGGCTACTAGGTTTATTTAAAAAAATTGTCCGTGGGAGTCTTTCTGCCAGGATGTTGATTAAAAATTCCGTTGTAGCATATGTCTATCTGGATTAATAAACGAGAAGAATTTTTTTTCCAAAAATACATCAATGTTTTCAAGGAAAAAAATAGTATAGTGCGTGTGTAAACTCTTTAGAGGAAGAGGGAAGTGTTATTACTAGATAAAACAAGAGGCCTCGCAGGGTGAACTACTTATTTTCTCCCCTCTATTTCAATTTCGCAAATTGGCGTCTAAGTGTGACAGTGCTTAGGCGCGTCAAGTTAAGATGCAACCTGCCTTGCAAAATAACTTTTAATTCTCCACGTAGGCAACGTCGTTAATAGTTACCAACACCGATTGTCACGTGAACTAAGGTTGGGAGGGTCAAGATTAATATATAATTCAAGTGAAATGGGTTAGTGGTTTGCTGTCCCTTGTGAATTATCTCTAAAGATGACCTGATGGTCTAGGGGTAAGGTGTCAGACTTCTGTGCTGGGGGTCCGGGGTTCAAACCTCGGTCCCGGCATAGATTTATCTGATTGCCAAACCCTTCCTTCACCTCTGACAAGACGTGTATTAATCACAACTTGTGAATGTGTGGTTCGGATCCCACGTTAAACTGTAGGTCCTCCATTTCATCTCACAATCACCCTACAATCACACATTAGCGTAAGTGCGTACAACCCGAATGGGTAGTAAGACGTGGTGCTAATAATAATAATATTAATAATAATAATAATAATTTATCTCTCGTTCTCTTCACTAAATAGGATATATTTCTTCCAAAAATTAAGAAACACCAGTGAAGATCTGAGTAAGTTATCACTATTTTCAGTACCAAGGATTATGGGTAACATAATCTAAGTGTTTGGGATGGGGGAATGTGAGGCGGGGTTAGAGGGTTAGTGTATATTTTTCTATACGCTCGCATCACTAAACACCAGCTCGGAAAAATATTTCCTAATTCAATTTTTACAAACAATTGTGTTACGCACAGTAGTAGCGGGGATTAAAAAAAAGTTAGAACAAAAATTGACCTAAAATTCAAAGGGGATCCAGACTCAAACCCGGGAAATGTTTGAAAATTGAATGTCTTTAGACCATTGTTTCTCAAAGTTCTGTTGATGGAGGTCCACCAAATGGAAGCTAAATACACTGAGGGACCGCTGGGGCCCCGAGAGTTGGAGGGAGGGGGAGGGGGGTTTGAAAATTTTGCAAAAAATATATACATATTTATATAGAAACTATTCCGTTTTAGGACTATAAATTACCAGAACAAAATTAATGTTATAAATTAAATTTGGAAAAAAATAACAAAATTATATGTAATTATTATTTGATTATTTTTAACAATCTAAGCCTCCTAACGCTTTTTAAATACGATTTCTCTTAGTTGTTGGTTCATAATTACTTTGCTCTGTGACTTGTGTCTACCAACGAAATAAATAGATCGTAGTATGAATATTTTATATTTAATCTTTTGGATTTAAAACTCCTGTTATTATATGTGATCAACATTCTATTCTTTGTTATTAAGACCACACCAATATCATTTCCGGGGGAACTGCAGGTCTTTTGGAGAAAAACTTTATCCTCGCTCTTTCTGTGTTAACTGTTGCCAAATCTCCTCGCTCTCAGTTATGTCTGAAAGTGTTGTGCTGGGGTAAGAAGGAGCTACTGGCAACCTCGACTAACCAGCGTTGCGAAACTTGTCTTATATTTGAGGGGAAATTGACTATACAAAAACAAGAGAACGCCAATGCTGTTACCCAATAGTAACCATGCCATTCCCTCAGAGGATGATATCCAGTGTAGTCCTCTTGGGACCCTGCGGACCATTTGATAGACTGCCGTGGACCACCAGTGGCTCGAGGAACATGATTTTAGAAACAATACCCTAGAAACTATTTTTAAAGGTGCTAATCTTAAAACCCGTTCGGATTATACGCTGATGTATTAATTACAATGATGGTTTTAGGTGTTAAAAGGATTATATTTATATTAAATATACCTGCATTTGCTTATAGAGAGGAGAAAACCACTTTGGAAAAACTACCACCCGTACAAAAGACCTATATTCGAACCTTGATCTCAGTCATCGGCAGTCAAGTCTAATGCGAGAGTAGCTCATTAGACCTACGGTCACTGGGGCGGCTTTATTTGATAGTTAAAATATCAAATTATTAAATAGTATAAAACAAGTATTTCATTCAATCCCCGATGCTCAACTGTTGGGACTATCGTGACCACGGCTAAAATGTCATGGAAGATTATGTTTAAACCAGCTCATGACGAAAGCATCGCTTCATTTTCTTCGGCATCCTATGGAAAGGTCGTGTAACAGTTATTTTTTTTTACTAAACGACCTGAATAATGACCAACAGATTACAAACAATGCATCGACCATTATCTTTCCAATTGTTTCTCATAGGTTCTCTATTAGCAAGTCATGTCCTTCCATATAAAGGAGAAAACAAAAAGGAGCTTGGATAATTAATTATTCATTACACTATTCGGCTGATACTAGTACGATCTATCAGACAAAGAAATAACAGAAACGGATATGGAGGGAATTATAAAATAAATTAACCTCGTTCTATATGGGGTAGTTTATAGTCGATAAATCCCCTCCCCCACAATTTACAAACCCCCGTTTTCCTTCCACACCCTCCCCTTCACAATGGCTTGAACAAACTTATCAACTTTATGAACTAAAATGTATGATTCATTGATATGACACAGTTTAGAATTAAATAAAAACGTACTTCACAATATTTCTTGCTTCAGACACAATAATAGCAGGTAGTAAAATTACAACATATTTTATTTAAATAGACATTATTTTGCAAATAAGAGCTATTATTGATATAGCTAGGAGAGCGATTAGCAATCATGCTCTAATATCATTTTTTTTTACTTTCCCAAATAAAGATAGATAATTGTAATAAAATATATGTTCAATATTATGATGAATCTCGGTGTTTTATGCTACCTGGAACTCAAAAAAGGGAATTTTAAAATTATGTTTGTTTACCCTTGGGTCTGGATGCAAAAATGGGTTGATGTATAAAAGTTACATTGCTTTATCTCAGTATATATATATATATTTTTTATATGAACAAAAGCCTCTAAATTATGGTTACCTTACAGATTATTGCTTAGTAAAAATTGATAAAATTTTTAAAATGGCTTTAATGATTTTGTTTAAATTGGATATTTAGGGCGAGTTTGTTCTGACAAATAAAACTATATGTGTTTTTGGGGTTATAAATTAGTTTAAGGGTAGAGTTAAAAAACTAGAAATTTTTAGAAAATGGACTCTAATATATAGTTAAAAGTGGGTATCTGGGAATCGTCTTTCATGTCAATTAATTTTAATGTATTTTAATTTTACAAATATAAATAGTTTGAGGGTATTAGACGGACAACAGATTTTTGAATACTAGAAATTTCTTAAATATTCCTTGAATGTATATTTTTTTATACATCTTAAAGAGTTTTTATTGTGATTAACAATCATGTTTGTTTTTCTGAGGAAAACTTACTCATGGTTAATTTACTCAAAGCCTATTTTGGAAAATATCGTTCCATCCTACTAACTATTAAATGAGAATGTTTGTGTGTTGTAGGATATATTTATTTATTACTATAATTGCGTTCAACAGAAAGGCTATTAATGACTTAATAAGCGAGGATATCAAAATCAGTGATAGATTATATATTTTATATAAAAAACTACTCCCATCTCAGAGGGGTCAATATTAGGACTTCAAAATCTCCTTAGCATGAAACAAAATATAATGTGAATCGCTTAAACCGCATGAACACCAGTACAGGTGTTTGCTTGAGTTCGACTCAAGATGATAGCACTCGTGGTTATTTTATTATCCACTACTAACACTGGAGGCTTCTCCATAAATTCACACTCCTCATCCTGGGACAATGAGATAGTTAAGAGGTCGTTAAGTGCCAGCAATGATGTGTTTTAAATTGATTGTTTTGTTTGATGTATTTATTTTTGTCTAATCTCCATATCACTTGCATCAGCGACTTTTGAATTTATCTTTTATCCATGTGGTCGGAAACCTTAATTCAGTGGATATCGTTTTCATCTACCAAGCAATGGATCCTGGGTTTTATTTCTTGCATGTCCAAAACATGTATCATTGGTGAAATTTTAGCTTAAGGTGGGAATATAGGAAACGCAGATTAAGGGCAATAATTTTGCCGTTCATATAACATAAATAAGGTTTTGATAAAACAAAATCAAATATTCCTCCAATAGAAACAAAGAGTTTAATTTTCTTCACATGGTGATAACAACAGTTGTTGAATATCTATCAAGGATGTCCTGAAATTTAATGACAACTTTTATCTTCATTTATAAAGTTTCTCATCTAATGCCACCGTGCTCATGATATATATTCAACAACTGTTGATATCACCATGTGAAGAAAATTAAAATATGTTTATACTGGAGCAATATTTTAATTATTTTGGTCAAAATAATATTCTGCTATAAGAACTGCAAAACATTGATCTTTCCTTGCGTCCACTTCCCCCTGTCCTTGACCTTTCCCAATAATTAATTAATGGATGGGACACGGATTGAGGTTTCTGCTCTAGAATTCAATTAGTAAGTTGTGTTATGATAATCAGTCAGCTCAGGGCGTACCTTTCTTCTACCCCGTTAGGTAGAAAGTTTACCTTGCATTATTCCACTATGGTATGGTTTATAATTTCAGAACATGGTGTAGCTCGTCAAGGTAGGAGACTACTAACAGGTTAAATAACTCAAATGAAAAATCTTTAAAAAAATAAGTCTTGTTTAATCAAATGTTTTAAATTTTTAATAGAATTTGAAACTTTGTTTACTAAAATAAATCTAATATATTTAAAAATAAAAATGTTTAGAATCGAATATTTTATAAACAGTTATAAAATATAAATAGAATATCATGCAATTTTATATATTTAAAAAAAATTGGGGCCAATTAAAAATTAAAGCGTGTATACAAACCATGTACAAATAATTACCAGATTAAAAATATTACGAGATTCACGGGTTTAAAAAAAATGTTATATCATCCAAATGTTTATTTTAGATTCAAGATTTCGATTTCGATTCCATTAATCTGAATCTTGGATTTTTTGAATTTGAGATTTTTAATCTGTTATGAATCTTTCAAATACTGAAGATATGGAATTTCGAATCAAAAACGAATCCTATCCATCATTCAGATTCGGATTAAAAAATTGTCAATCCTAGATTCACTTCACCATGAGATTTAAATAAAGAAATATAAAACTATAAAATGGAAACTATTAATATTATGGTTAAAATAACAAATCATTAAATATTATAAAACACTTGTGTGTATATTCCCTTCTTACCCCAAAGACTCACTCGATCTACATAAAGTCTACACATTGTATTACGTTATAGGGGAGGTGAGACCATACTGAAAGTGAAAATTTGCTTAACACAGCTGTTTCAAATTCTGCAGTCCCCGGGGTATTTTTCAGCACCTTTCCCTCCCAAACCCTCCCTCTCCCTTGAACCAAAACCTCTCTCTCTCTCTCTCTCGCTTCATGCTATTCTCTTTCTCTCTCATCACACCAACTCACACACCCTTCTATAAAAGCACTTCCCCCAAAAACTACTATTAGTATCTATCCCCCTTCCCCTTTTCCACCCCCTACTGAACCCTCAATTTCCCCCCCTGACTATCTACGGGGCTATACCCCTCCCCTATTTTCGCCCTCAATTACCAAAAGCTGAAACCCATGCACACAGATTCAGCTGACTTGGCAAGGACTGCATGAAGCAAAATATAATCCAAACATAAGCCTGAACAATATGTCTGCCACAAGCTCTGGTCTTTTAAAAGGGTTGGTAAGGGTGGAGGGGGGTTGTATGAGGGAGTGAGACCAGGTTAGCTGGTTCTGGTGGACTATCATGGGTGTCCGACATTTTACTTCCGGGCGTTGCACTGTTTACGTACTTTCATGAACTGTTTAACAAATTTGATGAGCGACACTATTAAAACGATGGCAGATACGGTTTTACGTTTTGCTTGAACAATTTATTATTTTATACCACCCATCCACTAATAATGTTTTTTATATCAACGCGTCTTACTACCTGTTCAAGTTACACGCATATATTATATTTACTCTATTGAGGTAGGGATGAGGAAGGAAGAATTTTAGAGGTAGTCTAACCGCATATGAATGGAAAGAGAGTGGGAAACCATTTAGGAAAAACAATTATTCTTACTAGACCCAACTAGTATTTGAGCCTCAATCTCCCCGTCATCAGCAGGTCGGTCTAACACGAGTGTGACACCTTACACTATTCGGCCACTGAAGCGGGTAACATATAGTTGAATGTCAATTCAGTTGATTTTGAACCCTTCACGGTGGTGTAGTTAGCTAGCGCGCTATTTTCATAATGAGCTAGACTGCCTAATACGGGGAGATTGAGGTTCGAGTCTCGGTCGGGTGAACTGGGGGTGATTTTCTCCAAATGATTTTCCACTCTCCCTCCACACAAATGAAGGTTTACTTCCTCAATATTCAACCTTCCCAGTTCCTAACCCTTTAGCGTAATATTTTACTTAAGCTTATAATCCGAACGGCTCTAATACATCGTGAATTATTTATTTATTTTTCACTTCGTCTTAGTAGTTGTTCGGGGGCCACGCGCATTCATTAATCACGCAAATGGGATAACAATGATATGGGTTGAAGTTAAGAAGAAATTCACCGGGTATTTTGTGGAAAGAGAGTGGGAAACAATTAAGGATAAAACAACCACATTACACCCGACAAGGATTCGAACCCCGATATCTTGATCAGCGGCAATTAAATATAGCGCGAGTGAAGGTCCATTATGTTTAAGAACGTTGCCTAACTGTGACGTCACGGCAGGTCAAGAGAGGATTTCCAATATTGGTGAACTTACGTTTTATTCAGCGAGTTCTAAGGATATACGTTGAAACAAAAATTATATATTATTAAATTATTCTAAAAAATAATCCTACAGTGGCATAAAATTATTATTTTTATCTTTAACTAGTTTTTTTTATATAAACGTATTTCTTATAAATCCTCTACAACTTAGGCTATTTGTCTTGGTCATGAAAATGGCCAGTAGGAATCTTCCTGCCAGGATGTTGATTAAAAAAAGTCCGTGTTAGCATATTTATATCTAGAATAGGAAACCAGTAAAAGGTAATTTTTCTAAAGCAAGTCAATGTTTTCAAGACGCTTATATTATAGTGAATGTAATCTCGTCAGGAGAAGAGGGCGAATGTTATCAGTAGACGAACAAGAGGCCTCACAGGTTGAACTCATTCTTACGTTTCTTTCTATTTCGTACCGTGGTGTCTAAGTGTAGTAGCGCTTAGACTGCCTACAGTAGCCCCATGGCTTCTTTGGTGCTGACTGACAGTTCACAGCTGACTTCTGACAGTCAACATTTAGGTATATACCTAAATTTTGACTGTCAGAAGTAATATCTGATAAACAAATGTTTTTTGCAGATCATATCTTTCGGCGTAAGGATATATAATTTGGTCTGGTAGCTTTTCAAAGCCGTCAGCTGTGAGCTGTCAGTCAGGACCAAAGAAGCCATGGGGCTAATGTAGGTGCGTTAAGTTACGATGAAACCCACTTTGCAAAATAGCTTAGAAATCATCAAGAAGATAACGTCGTTAAATAAATTGCTTTCAATTCTCTTCCGTAAACATTTGAAGTGTCTATGAATTAATGTTTAAAATAATTTAATTATTTTCGATGTTTGTCTGGGTTTAATAAATCAACTCTAATTTTGAAATTTTCGCGTATTTTAGGTTATTTTTCTATATTAATGCTTTCACTTTATTTATTTATTTATATTTGGTACTCCGGACTTGTTGCTTAAGGTCGTAAATACTTATGATAGGATTATATTTTTTCATGCTTTGCGTCTTAACACCCATCCGGGGATATCCAAACTGCATATTTACACTAATTAGTTAGGGATGAGGTGGTGATATTTAGATAAAATGTGCCAGTATTTTCATGGAGAAAAGATAATTTAGGAAACATCACACTCTATACATAGAGTCAATATAAAATCAAACAGAACTAGTTTTTCGTCTTTATTCATAAGCCCACCTATGTGGGCTATAAGTGTTTCTTTTAATTGTTAACTTCAAAGGTTATTAACAGCTTAGTTTACATGTTAACGATAAGGAAGGTAGTTTAAAATGAAATGCCCTCGCATTAGCTTAGAAAATAGATGGCAAAAATTATAATGGGCAACATTTGGTAAACCACCTATGATGCATACACATCTGTGATTCAAGTTCCCACATCCTCATCAAAGTAAACCAAATTCACCCTTAAGTCAGGAACGCAGCCACCCGTTTGATTATCACAAGTTATACAACGTTCGTGTGTACGGCGAAAACATTGTCATATTCATATTTTCTAATTCATGATTATATTATCTCTAGTTAATTCAATTGTCACCCGATTCAGGGGCAGAGTGGTATAAGGCGTCTATTTTCGTGTTAGACTGACCTGTTAATGACTGGGAGATTGGTGCTCGAATCCTGGTCAGATCTATTGAGGGTTTTTTTCCTTAAAGGGTTTTCCCACTCTCCTTACACGCGAATGCAGGTAGAATACCTCTAGAAGTATCCATTACTCATCCTTCTCTATTTAGAGTAATTATCATATATGCGTATAACCAAACAGGTAGTAAGATGTATAAACATATTTTAAGATCATAATTAATAAATATATTGGGTGACCTGGTGATCTAGGGGTAAGGTGTCGGACTTGTGTGCTGGAGGTCCGGGGTTCAATCCTCGGTACCGGCACAGACTTATCTGATTGCCAAACCCTTCCTTCACCTCTGACAAGACGTGTATTAATCACAACTTGTGAATGTGTGGAATGCCAGGCCTCCGCCGTGGTTCGGATCCCACGTTAAACTGTAGGTCCTCCATTTCATCTCACAATCACCCTACCCATTACACATTAGCGTAAGTGCGTATAAACCAAACGGGTAGTAAGACGTGGTGCTAATAATAATAATAATAATAAATACATTATATGATCTTAATTTAAATTATCCTCTCTCGCCCCCTTTGCACTGAGATTAATTCAAGATATCTCCTTAATTTACGGTCTGAGAACCCATTATTGACACCCCACACAATACTGAATGGACCGGTCCTGTCACAAAGGGGGGCCACCCCCTTTGCAAGACGGCAAGAATACTGCCTTCACAGTCAGGCAAACAGTTTCGTCGTCTTTGTAGCTTCTGACGTCACGTTTGCACGGTGCACAAACAAACATTGTCCGTGTAGAACTTGGGGAGGTAGTGTAATAGTTAATAACCATTGTGCTGTAATGGAAGGCATTTGAGTGTAACCCTTCCCCCCCGCCCCCTCCTCTCATGCACACACACATTCAAATGGTACCTTTACACCTAAACTAACGCACCCTTGCAATCTAGTTTCACTTCACCGGTTTCAAGAACTTTGTGTATGATAGTGTCCTGTTGGAAACCTTTTGATCGTAACTAAATGTTAACACCAAGTTTAAGTTTGGATATTCATTCAATCTTCGAGATTTTATAGCCATAAAGTTTGTCAATGAGATTGTTAAACATGAATAATTAGACCAAATCAAATAATTCAATTGGTTTTAAGGCAAATAAAATGTAATAATTTATGTCGTGACGAAGTGAAAAGTAGCAAATGTGTGTCAAATTAATGTATTCTTCTCTTCGCGTCTTATTTGTCCGTTCGGGCTATAGGTTAAGGTGGAAATCTAGGGGACACGTGGAAAGTTAATTGTTTTCACAATTTTTATGGGAAAACATCTGTTTGGCCAAAATAAATAAAAATAACTTTATTAGAAACATAGCTTAGGTTTCTTCACATGGTGATGTCAACAGTTGTTGAATATTTGTCATGAGCATAGCGGCATTAGATGAGAAACGTTTTAAATGAAGAGAAAAAGTTGCCATTAGATTCTAAGAAACCCTTGACAGATATTCAAGAACTGTTGATATCACCATTTGAAGAAAATTAAACTTTTTTCTACTGGAGAAATATTTGATCTATTTTGGCCAAGATAAATTGATATAAATACGCTGCTCTTTTCTCGCGTGCCTTACACTTCCACCTAGGGATTAGGTTGGGGAAATTTAAAGGAAAATATGTACCTGCATTAACGTTGGAAGAGAATTGAGAACCATTTATTAAAAAAAACACCATCAGTATAATCGAAATGACTTTATAGCCCTAACTTTCACATCACCATAAAACAAAGCTCTGGGCTGCCACTATTTTATTAACATAGAATTCACCATTTTCCTAGAAGGCATCATTATTTTTACAGAATTTTTAAGAGGGAAGTATAAAGGAATTTTTTTTAGAAAATCCACTATAGTAAATTCATAATTTTGATGTTAAGAAAAGGATGGTTTGTATTTAGATATAGAAATCAATTGATCTATTTAATTCAACTTGAGGTCCACTCTGCCGCAAATTGGCCCGCCAGTTATGAAAGATTGTAGCACACTAAATTATAGCCATTTGTATATTTGATTTTAAACATGTATTTTGAAAAATAAGTCTTTAGTATAGTAGGAGTAAATCTAATCGCGAGTAAGACGTTTCAGACAATATGATCACAAATACTGTCTATAACCTAGATGAACAACATGATTAAAATTATCAAGTATAATTTAAAGTCAAACTGTGGAAATATTCATTACAGGTAGCGCAGATTTATTATCAATCATAGGCCTTTAAATTCAAAGAAAGGGGTGGGGAGCTACCTAGTAACAGTGACGAAAAAATTTAATGCAAACTAGATTTTAAGATACTATAACCTAGTTACCTTGAAATCTTTATGATTAAAAACCCTCTTTATATATATATATATATATA
>CABFWO010000535.1:0-18686 GCA_902155825.1 Timema genevievae | reverse complement strand
GAGAGAGAGAGAGAGAGAGAGAGAGAAAGAGAGAGAGAGAGAAGAACCAACAGGAACAAACTAAACTAGCTCAATAATTTTAACAGTAGCCCAGTGATGTTTACCAAGTTGGTTTGGTAAAGGGCAATTTGTAAGAACGGAAAAAAGATCGATAGTTTCGTGGGCTAAAAACGGTAGTAGCGGGTGGAATTAAGAGGTCAGGGGGTCGCAAGCTTTTACTGGTTGAAGGGGGAAAAGTGAGGTAAACCGAAGACCGACAGAAGAAGAAAACTCTTACTGCTTTACGATTAACATTTCAAAAGATTCCACAAGAGTCCAAATTCTTAAACCATCATGATCACAAAGTAAAAAATATTGGTAGACTTTTTCAAACTACACGAACAAGATTTTAAATTGCTAAAAAGAATGTTAAAAGAAAAAGAGGGCCACAGGTTGAAAGAAATTCAAGTAAAACCACCACTAGTTAAATCCCGGCTATGTTAGTTTGGCATTTCGTTGTCAAGATTTGCATTCTTTGAACTGGTGATTTGACTTTTGCCTCCCTATATACAATCTTTTGTTCTTTTACTATTAGTTCACATTCTTTCCACGTGAAGTATCAACCTAAATTCAAGGTACCGCAGTCTTTTAACTGGTGTAAAGTAACGCGGCTTCACGTAACTTAATGTGAAGTTATCCCTTGGACAAATCTTAGCCCACGTTAAGTGAATAATCACGTCAACGTCAAGTTAAAAGAATCGTGATGGCTTTATTTTTTAAAAATGCGAGAGGAACCTTAACGTTACATTGCGTGAACGATTATTTGAGATTTAATTAATATTACATAGCTATTATTTGTGAATCAATCAGTGTGTAACAACAATATGTTAACAGTTTTAAAAAATCACAAAAAGTTGTTGTACATAAATAAAAGTTTGGAAAACGTACATGACATGAAAAATTATTAATTTATTTAATAAAGAATAATAGTCAAACGATCTTACCACAAAGAGCCTTCGTAACAATAGACAAACATAAAAAAAAGAAACATATTATTAGGCTCATTATATATTTTATGTTCTTCCCTCTATATTTTAATATTTAGCACTGATCATGATGTATTTATTTAATAGATTTAATTGAAACAGAAAGACAATGGAATTAGTTTTAGAAAAGTTATAACAAAATTTTGAAAAATCAACAAAGAATTATATACGCCTGCTTTGGTGGCCACGTGGTCTAATGCACTAACATAGTGTTAGACTAGACTGCTGAAGACGGGAAGACCTGGGCTCGATTCCGGTCCGGTGCACTGAGGGTGAGTTTTCCTCAATGGTTTTCCACTCTCCCTCCACGAAAATTAGAGCGCATTTCATCTAAATTAACCCTTCCTAATCCCTAACCCTTTAGTATAATTAGTACACAGCCGTATAACCCGAATTGGTAGTAAAACACAGTGATAAAGAAAAATGAATGATATATAAAAAAGATAAAAATTGTTGGAGTTTACAGATAAGATTCTATTAGTAATCCATTTCTCCTTAAGTTGTGAGGCTGCGTACCATTTGACGACTAGTTTCGATGTAATGCTACAGCACCCTCCAGTCAGTGTTCTGAGAGGAACATGTTGTACCTCACCACATTGTCGTGAACTATCCTTACTTTAATTTCAAAATGAGTTTCAAAAATAATATAGATATGTGTGAAATGTCCCCAGGGTTTAGTAGCTTGTAGAATAAAAACTACACCCAACTAAAGCCGTAACCGAGATAAAGTGGAGCACCCGTTATATCGGAAGCAATAAAAGAACTATCAATTCAAGCGCCATGTGCTGTTGATTGCAGTCATCCGCGCCGCGTTTAAGGTCAACCGCTGCAATGATCCCTACGTGACCTACGCGAAACGTGCTCTGGAATCATAAATATCAATTTCACTTCTAATTTGAGGGGGGAGAAATTGTATGGGTCGAGTCACAATTATTATTTTAAATATTCAAATCATTTACACATTTTTTTTATTTCAAGTTTTGGGCATTTTGTATAGTTTTCTATTAGTTAAAACAGGTATTTCATAATTATCCGTTTGATTAATCATCACCTTGGAAAAATATGTCACCTTCCATCTTGTTTGGTTTGCCAGATATGGGTTGACTAGTTTCAATTTCAAGATGGTTTCACTCAAGCTTTTCCCTTAATGGTTTCTCAATCTCTCTCCAAGCAAATGGACCTACAATTCCTCTGAATTCTACTTTATTCAACTGTGCCCTATTAGTATAAATACTAGTCCAGCCAAGATGAGTAATAGGACACTAATAAAACACACAAAAAACTAAAACAAATAAGTTTAATGTGATAAAATATTGGTGACTTATTTCACTATTTCAACTAATTTTTTAAACATAAATAGGACTAAATTGAAACCTCGCTTCTCCTATCAAGTAGAAGAAGAGACGATTACAGTTACAAACAATGTTAACTAAGTAACTTTTGGGAAGGATGAGACATAAGATAAATATATAAGTTTAACTAATCAGTTTAGTAAAATGTAAACAAGAAAAATAGAATTACATACCTTTTTAATTGATTTTATATCTAACAGTCCATTGTTATTTGAGATAGCTGTATTCTTTTATCATGGTTGTATAGTTCCTGATAGGCAGGAAATAGAAATAAGCACCTTGATGACAAGGAACTACCAGACGAAAGATAGAACAACATATGGTTTAGTTTACAGACTCTAGAAATTAGGATTCACGCTCATTCTCCTACGAAGGAGCGTCTGCCTCAACATGGCGGCAATCAATAATAGGCAACAAAAAATCAATTTAAGGTTAAGACATGATACATAAAGACAATCCAACCTGCCTAATACCAGACTAAAACCTGAAAGGCTTAGTTATGAATAACAAATAAATTAAAGTGAATAGTAACAAGGGGTATTTAATCCTAATTTTATATAGTTACACTAAGGATAGTTACAAAAGATAGGTAGCTTGAGGTAACTCCACTGAGAGTTACATAAACCAAAGAACAATCTCCTTGAAGAGGAACCAGCATTTTACAAATAGTAAACAGGGAGCAATCAGGCATCTACACGGTTAAAATACTATGGCCGGTGAGTTACTAATAAGTACTGCCTGGACATTCAATAGTATATTTATATTTCCACCCGTTACTAGGACACACAATAAATAGTACAACCAATATTATTATAACGTGATATAAACGACGTCAAAATGGGCCGGAGACAAAACACTATCCCCGCGGGCCACTACTATAAACCAGTAGTGCTCCCACAGGTTGCTCACCGTGAATAGATACACTACAAAGAGACAACAGTGACTGCTATCTGTCACTGACCTAACTAGATCATAAAAGAAAACGTTAGATAACCTGATATTCGTCATCAAGAGATCATAAACGTGGTCATGTCGTTTAGGGAATCATTATTATTTCCTAATATATATGACTATGTCTTAAGGACTTAGAAAAGGAAATCAGACGCACTGACCCAGTATATAAAGTCGTCTGGACCTAGTTAAATAGAGCACTAAGCCATTGAATATAAACTACGCCATATGGGCATAGGAAAATAAAGTAAGGCATTCTGACACAAAAAAAACTATGTCTGATGGATATAGACAATAACGTCAGACATTCTGACACAAATACTATGTCTTTTGGACATAGCAATGAGGAGTTTAGAATCTAATCCAGATTCTAAATTGTAGATACTTAAAGTTTTAGAAAAGGCTTCCTCTGCGACGGGGTGGCGAGACCGAGGCCCGACACTTCGTAGTCACTAGTTGATTCTTTGGTGATGTAGGTTTTCGTCCTAGTTCTTCCTTCGTCGAATTGATACAGTAGAATATATAGTGTGAAGCGAGCAGTGACGCTTATATAGTAACGGAACTGATCTACTCGGTGACAGGTTAGCGTCAGGACATCACATCTAAAGGGGGTAAAGTTGCAATAATCGCACTGAATGACCACTAGCGCTCTTTGATGGTGTGGCGCCCAGAGAAAACTATCTGCCTTTTCTTGGAAGCGTGGCTTGTAAGACGTCGAATTGCTGGTGGTGCTGGCATGGTCAGTTTTACCGGAGCTAGCTTTCCGGCAACATAAATCCACAGTGAATTAACACCTTCCACATCTTATTTGAATATATTAGCACTTGTAATCATTGTGTTAATTATATTTATACTATTTTTATTGTAGATGTTAAACATTCTACAAAATAATATTTATTTAACTTTAAGCTATTTGAAATAAAATTGTTAATATTTAGAAATCTTTCAATACTAAAATTATAGCTGAAATGTATTAATTAACTCGTAATTATCGAACTACATGGCTTATACCAAAATTAGGTTGACCTAAAAAAAATTTAGTTGATTTTCTTTTGTCCAAATTCAAATTAAATTAGAAAAGTATCCTAGATATTATTTCACTATTTCTTTCTTTTTTTTAAATATTAATGTTCTTCTAATGTAGCTATCAAATAAAATAGGAGTGGCTGAATCCATCATTATGTTTTGATCGGAAGACATTACAAAAGAGATTTTTTTTTAAATGGCAGCATGTTTGTCACAAAAACTATAGCTTGAAAGTTCATAATAATTAGTACAAGAGAAGTTTACCATAATAAAGTAGCTTACTTTGTGTTGAGTAAGTTTTATTGCTCTGTATTGGAGCAATTATTTTTTCCCAATTACAAAAGTTTTTTTAATTTATTCTACTATTTTTTATTATATTATTAATGTATATATTAATTTGATGTCCCATTAAGATAAAAATAAAAGAATTTGTTTTACCTGTATTGGTGACCATGCAAAGTATTACGTCAAACTTATGTTTTTTTAATTTACTAATGACAAAGAAGTTGGGGTTCAAAACACGAACGAGTATTTCTAGAAGTTTTTTTTTACTTTAATATTAGCTTGCTATTTTTGATAAATTACTATGGTTAATATTTAAAAATTTTGATTTAAATATATCTTATCAATGAGATGCATAAGCTGAAGAAATTAAAAGTATACTATTTAAGACCTTAATTTGTGGTGAATAATATGATTGGATTTAGTTAAGTAAAAAGTTGGATTTTTATATAAAAAAAAGGTGAATAAAATCTGTATTTTTGATTAAAAATAGTAACAAATCAACTATCGTTTAAGCGATATGGTGTTAAATATAGAAAAACTACGGCTACAATTTGTACAGTACTGTTAATACGAAACAAACCAAAGCTAGGAGGTTGAAAAAATATAATCTTGTTTAAATTAAGTGAAAAATGGCAAGTTGGACAATGGAATTGAGCCTATGAACTTGGACTTTGTATGACAATGTTCTACTACCAAGTTATCTTGGTTCGTATGGTTTCCAGGTCCATTTTTCACTAGTTGTTTGTGTATTGAAACTGTCTGTGGTTATTGGTGGAAGTATCGCCCTCTCAGAACTATCTACAATCACAGTCCATGGCGACTCGTATATGACAATACGATGTCTTGCATTTAGTATTATTAATAACATATATATCACTAACTTATACGCTAAATCACATTTAATCGATTGAAAAATGACAATTTGAACACGGGAATCGAACCCGAGACATTTGGCTTTGCACGCCAATGCTTTATGCTCTATTTTATCTGGGTATTTTTATGGCACTTACTCTAATTCAATTTCCTTTAAAAAGTGATTAATTAAACATATTTGATTTATAAAACTAATACAAATGTAGGCCATATTCTATCAAATTGGTTTAAATACTTATATGAACTTTTTAACACATTTATTTTAATATAGATTCTGTGGTTAAAATAAGTTTTTTAAATTATACATATCAAATTTTTTTCACTGCTTCTTACTACTCGTTCGGTTGCATACCATGTACTGATTACACTAATTTTTTAGGTATTAGGAAGGTTTAATTTAGAGAGAGTTTAACCGCATTTGCGTGAAGGGAGAGTGGGAAAACATTTAGGAAAATTACCTTTAATGCACCCAAACGAGATCGAACATCGATATTCCCGTCTTCAGCAGTCTAGTCTATCGAGAGAGAGAAGCGCTTTAGACCATTCGGCCACCGAAGTGGGTCAGATGTTAAATTGTTTGACACACTGTATAATTTGAAAGTCCGGCGAACCTTATTGGATACTTTCCTTTAGAGTAAGTTCATCAACGTTACCTTCACATTTCTTTTTAAAATTCAACTGTAACAATACACAAAAATTCCTCTCAGACAACTGTGACAAGACACAAAAATTTCTCTCAGACCACTGTGAAACCAAAAATAAAAGTTCAATCCATAATTAATTAGAACAAATTTCGATGCTGATACACATTCATTCTACTTTCACCTACTTAAACTTATCAACTTATTAAAAATAAAGAGAAGCTATTATTTAAAATATGCGCGAAGTTTGTGGAGATAGAAGGAGCGTCTTCCATATAAAAACAATGAGTTTTCCAAGCAGCGTGCTCATGCATTCAAATACCTCTGATTACAGAGAAAAAAAACTTGTAACAAAAAATAAGTACGCCATGTCGGCATCATTTTAGAAGAAAAAGTAGTTGTAGTGTAATGATATATAGAACAGGATCCCATTTATATCCTATTTCATCTAAATTAAATTAAAAAATACTATATATAAAAAAAATGATAATTCGACACTGTATCGGACGTAAGATTTATTTTTAAAAAGAGAGGCTAGAGGGCGTGGTATATTGCATTTTGAAGCTATTTTTTTCTAGAATCTGAATTCTACGGGTAAAAGGCTAAAATATGTCATATCATAAACCAATTTTCTTTTTTTTTCTTTTTCAGAAACTCATTTTAATACCAGTTTGTGTTATACGCTTATTTACTAATTACACTAATGGTTTTTAAGGATTAGGATGGCTATATTTAGAGAAAGTGTACCCACATTTGCGTGGAGAGAAAGCGAGGGGGAAATCACCCAAATGATATTCTAGTCCTGACTTTCCTATCCTCAGAAAACCAGGCTCTTGACGTTCATTCCGCGTGCCCATCGTTTGGACGTTATATTAAAAAAAAAGTGGAATTTGATGTATATGCTATTGCTATTTTCACATATATTTTTTAATATAATCTAAACAATAAATGATAGTAAATTAAAATTTATAAATATATATATTTACTTGATAAAATGTATGAGAAATTACAATTACAAAACTTTATACAATACAAATATGTTAAAAATCAACCAAGTTTAATAAACGCTAGTAATGCATATATATATATATAAGAACTATTCGCAAGTTTTATTAACTTTAAAAGTAAAAAAAGAGAGGTGGTTTTATACCTTTAATAATTCTCTGGCATCATATATAAGTGAGGAAAATGATGCAACAGAGGGTAGTTCTTATAAGGTGCATCAATTTACCCTTCATAAAATGTTAGTACGTATAGTATCCTAACAGAAGGGGGAGAAAAAAAAGAGGAAGGGGTGAAAGTACATACAAGTTTTGAAACTTATCCCGTAAACCCCTTCTTAAGATGGTGGTTCATCTAGTTTTATTGGCAATATAACCAGCCGGCTCGATCAATAGAATCTTTTAAACTTTTTTCGTTTCACACTTTCATGGGTTTCGTGCCCTAAAATTAGACTTTAATTATAATAACTTCTTGCTTATAGTGTCTTCCGCTTAGAGTGAATTTTTTAGAAACTAAACTTGTGAATAATATATATATTCATATTTGGGTATTTAACGTCATCTTTTTTAACAAACTGATTGAATCAGGATATAACTACCTTAGTTCTAGAACATACACAACTCCCAGTCCACAGGCCACCAATTTATCACTTCAATTTCACCAGTAAAATATTTTTTAAATATGAGAAGAATTGGTGATGACAGAGAAATCCGGGTTCATATCACTTTTGGGTGCATTGAGGGTGATTTTTCCTAAATTGTTTTAACTAAATTCTACCTTCCTATACCTCATCAAACCCGCCTCGGTGGCGTAGTTGGCTAACGCGCCAGTCGTGTTGAGCTCTACCGCTGAGGACGGGGAGATCGAGGTTCGAATCTCGGTCGGGTGAACTGGGGGTGGTTTTTCCTAAATGGTTTTCCACTCTCCTTCCACGCAAATGCGGGTTCACTTCCTTTAAATTCAAACTTACCCATTCCTAATCCATTAGCGTAATTAGTACTTAGGCGTATAACCCGAACGGGTAGTAAGACGCGGTGCTAAATATAATATAATATACCTCATCAACTGACGTAATTGATATATTCATATAATCTGAACGGGTACTAAGATGGGCTGATAAAAAAATAGTTTTTTTAAATCAAATATTACGTTTAGACTAATTTAACAAATCTTAGCTTTAAATATATATATTTTTTAAATGTGTCGGTAAAGGGATATAAACCACGGATCTTTGGCTTTACTCGCTTGTACAAGAGGTCTGGGATTCAACTATATTCACATGCACACATTTTTTTAATATTATATTTGATAATATCAGAGAGTTTCCAAATCTATTGCAATAGATAAGTTTTTTAATGCATGATTATTTAGAATATAAAAAATGTGATATTTTTGAATATATTATTAATATTAATTACTATTATAAGTATGCTTAGTCAAGTATTTACAAATTAATTTGTTTCAAACTAAAAAGATTCACGTGACACTAAACTATTTTAATGAAGGTAGTTTTATCCAAGCCTTATTTAATAGTATTTCAAAAGTAGATATATTTTGTGAAATTTGTAATCATCTTTGTAGCAGATCTAAGTTTTCACATTATAGTCTTCAACTCCAATAGTAGATTTATTTATAAATCTTTAGCATATTCTTCTATTCTAGACATATAAATATTAAATATTTACAACGCTCTATGAGCAATCCAGTTTATTAGGGTCGAAAATATTACGGCTATTCGCACCCCCGTCCTTAAACTCTTTTTAAATATTATCATAGCAACTCAACATCGTAAATTAACATTCGGACCTATTTGTTGCTTTTGATTTTTTTTTTAATTCAACAAGTAGTTTGTATATATCAGCTTGAAAGAAGTAATCGATTACATTTAGGGTTTGATCTCAATCCTTCCATCCATACCCATTTCCCTATCCATCTCTTTTCTTTCACACCCCTCTTTTCTTATTTTTTAGGCCCCTGTCTTGCTCCTTCCTTTTCTATATCCTTCCTTCTCTCCTCCAACCCACTCATTTTCTTTCTCTACCTCTCCATTTACATTTTCTTTTTCTCTATTATTTTACCATTTACTCCTACCTCCATATTCTCTCACCTCATATTTTCTCCTCCTCTTTTACTTATTTTTTCCTCTATATAATACCAGTTTTACCTTTATTTCTTATTCCTTTTTCCCCTCTCATTTATCACCTTTTTTCTTCCCTCTTGAATCTATTTATTTATCGTTTATATATATTTCCGTAACTAATCTCTCTTTATACTCATTTACTTCTTTCACTATTTCTGTCTTTCCCCATTTTAATCTTATTTTATTTTAACTCCTTTGACTCGCAAGACTTTCTCTTCCTCTTCCCTGCTTTATTTACCCTTTTGACACCTCTGTGTGTGTGTGTTTGTGTGTGTGTGTTTGTGTGTGTGTGTGATTACAGTCTATATGTATAATATTATGAAAATCCCTAACACCCCCTAGTCCCATTCTCTCCTTAGTTTGAAAGATTTCCCAAGAAAACGCTATCAAGTTTAGTCACACCGTCGTCTACTAAATTATCCGTATTTGCGACCACAACGGTTTCAACTCCATATTTGAACTAAGCGATGGCAATTAGTGAATTACAGCGACGTGGGGGAATGAAAGACTGGATTGTTGTTCTTCCAGTCTCCAGGGGGTGGTTTTGTGTAGAGACAAAACAGGGTGACACAAGAAGTGTATTATGTATGCAAACTTGAGGGTTTTTCGGCTACGTGCGAGTCTTTATTAAATAATAGCCTCCATCGTGGCACTCTATATTCCCTAGCCTCCACCGTGGCACTCTATATTCCCTAGCTCTCCATCGTGGCACTCTATATTCCCTAGCCTCCATCGTGGCACTCTATATTCCCTAGCCTCCATCGTGGCACTCTATATTCCCTAGACTCGATTCTACATAAATTTCCCCTTCTTACACACTCCTACAACCCACCAATCTTCCGACCAACCTGTCTGATTAATTCAAAGATCAATATCATTTCATTTGAGATTAAAGATTTGACTTGCATGGATTTGAAAAGATTGTAAATATAGCTCTATAACTTTGAGAGCTAGCCAAACCTGTGGGTGGACATGTGGACAAAAGCATCCGTCTCGTCTGACACGGTTTATCAGTGACGGGAAGGTTGAGGCTAGTATCCCGTACAGGTTTACTGAGATAGCTTAGCATAAATCTTTTTAAACTCTCTTAAAACGCAATTTAGGATTAAGCTCCATTTAAAACTAACCCTTATTTTACCTCATTAGTGTATAAATATATGTGTAGCCTGAACGGCTATATTTCAATTTTCATCCATGACAGCTAGAAAAATTATTATATCACTTTCATGTATTCATACGTTAAGTCATGTGATATGAAGTTTATATTGTTGATATGTATTACCAATAAAATAATACATATATTAAATTAAAATATTATCATTTTTGGGCGTATAAAAGTACAAATGACTTCTTAAAAAGGGCCTTCCTATAAATATTGGACTGTAGTAAGCTATAAAGCAAAAAAAGATTTTAGGATCAAGAAGAGGTGTTTAATAATAATAATAATAATTATATAATAATAATAATTATTATTATTATTATTATTATTATTATTATTAGCTCCGCGTCTTACTAGCCGTTCGGGCTATACGCAATTACGCTAATGTGTAATGGTAGGGTGATCGTGAGATGAAATGGAGGACCTACAGCTTAACGTGGAATCCGAACCACGGCGGAGGCCTGGCATTCCACACATTCACAATTTAGAGGAAAAAAATCTCGTAGTCCCCTGTCAATAATTGAAAATAAAACCTCTATTCACCATCATATGAGGCAAGAAAATCCAGACGCCTTTGACTTTCGTTCCCGCCGGTTTGTATTGAATAGAAATTAGCTTAATTTAACTTTGATGAGTTTGTACAGTGCACTTCCCTCCAATTTAAGTATTCTTACCTTAGGGTAGAATGTGTTTATTTTAGATTATCTTAAAATTTTCTTTTACACAAACTTTTTTCTCGCGATTTTTTTTACTATTAGGGTCTAGGTACACTACGTTTACCCTGTAAATAAGCAAGCAACCAACCAACCAACCAGCCCTCCCCTTCCAATTTATTGCGCGATCCCCTAACCAATAATACACCACCAGAGTGTAATGAAGCCAAGCCGAGCATTCTATAGTCCATTCACAATAATTTCAAACTATTTGTTAAAGTTAAAAAAAAATCCCTAAAATCGTTCAGTAGACACATCACTACAGCATAATTTGTCACTTTGGTAAGTGATTTAAATTCACACTATACGTAAAAAAAAATAGATAAAACCTACTTTCAAAGATGATGAGCACAAAACTACGCCTTTTGTCTGTTGCCCAACCCTTACGCCAACTTGGTGTAAGCACCGAGATATTTCAGAGTATTTAGGCTGATTTTGATTAACTTTTTTGGAGGAAGGGGGTTACAGGTTGTGACCGCAGACACTTATAGTCCGGTACAAATACTCATTATTAGGCAAGATGAGAGAAAAATGGAATATCTATCTGAAAATTGGTGTGCATATAAAAATGATATCATGAAAAACAAATCCGTTGAGGCCCACAAAATCCCAGTTGCGTTAAATCTGCTATGGCGGGAAATAGGCTGCTATTTAGAATTTTTGCTTTTTAAATGCTAGCGGCTATTATAAAAGGAGCTATACAGATGCGTTTGAGCATTTTATGTAATTATATCAATGTACAGTCAGTTTAATGTTACATATACCTAGTGGGAAGCTAAACACATATTTTACGATGTTGTTTTCTTTTATTATAAGGGATGGATCGAAAAATGTTTCATATAAACGTTATAGATCGCTAAAGATTAAGTATAGATACTTAAATTTGGGTAAGTAATGGAGTGTGGGAAGTATTAGGTTTCATTGAGGTAGTGCCTGTATTCACAGCCATATTACAGTTTACAGATGAATCCCCTATTACACCGCTTCTCAATGAAACCAGGACTCCAGGAGGGCCTTCAAAAGGAGCGTGCTGCCTTGGTCATTTCATAAATATATTTCTATCTGTAATATCCCGACTCTGGTGAGAATCTCTCAGCTACACATGCTGGTCAGAATTTACCGGGAAAACATCACAAAATGAGTCTATTGCTTCGGTCACTTGCATATATGCAGGCATTGAATTCACCCAGCGAGGCAAGGAGGAAGCTGTCATACCAAGCCCATGGGTCAATCCTCCTTGAACCTTCGGTGATCTCATAAGAACCATCTAGTGAATTAGTGTTGGTTGGCACTCCTCTAGTACATGAGGGTACAGATCCAACCATACTAAATTTAGGATAGAAATTGCGGTGATATCGTAACTCTACAGCAACTAGACCTATTACAGAGTTTATTATTGAAAGAATAATATTCCCCAATTATCGGCTCATTTTGCGCACAACACTTCAAAGTTCCTCTTTAATTCCAAAGTCGTTGCCTCTCAGATGACTGATTTTAAATTGAGATGCTTCTTATTAACAACCGCGAGTTCCCAACAAAACAAACACTTTTGTCTTGCAATTAGAGCTTGAATCCACTATTCTCAGATACTGGCCAGTTTTTCCCTCCTGGTACGTGTTTTTAACCCTTAAGAATGTAATCCTTTCTACAATTTACTAAGCAGCTTCACTGATTCTTTCTCTACAAGTTGATTATCAATTCCATATTTTTGTAGCACATTAATTCTCCTAATATTTTATAGGTCAGCTTTCACCTCATTAGACATGTTACCCTCTTTGAATTTACTCTTGCAAATAGCACACAATTCTTGTTCCATTGCAACGTATTCAACATAAAAATGTACATCGACTTATTAACACGCGCAACAATCTGAGCACTCAAACAACTAGCAGAAAACTGATTGTAATACCAAAAACACCTGCTACACCTGACTAAGTGGCGTGTCCAAACTTGCACGTGTTCACCGAATGCCAAATAAAACGCGCTCTGGGAAAAAACCACGTTTTGTGAGGCTTCCTCGCGCGCATGCTATTGTTCCATATTGCTGTAACCATTCCTGGTTCTAATGTCCAACCATACCAATGTACTAAGGATGATTTCTATGTCATTTTTATTTCTCCACAACTTTTGCTTTAAATATTTTTTAGTTCCATCTTTCTTAATAATCAAAAACAGCATCTTAACCATATTGTTATCTTCTTCTCGGTACCATACAATAGTAGGCAGATTAAACAGTGATAAAAATGTGTCATGAACATATAATATCCATTATTTGTGTCATCAATGATGTAATTAGTGTTTCTATGCAAATTTTATTTTTCTATCGTGCTTTGTTCAGCCACTAGGCTCTAAAAAGTAGAAATCCAATATGGTGGCCTATTTTTCGCTATTATGAATTTAGCCCAGCCGCGATTTTTTGGGACTCGACGGATTATTATTCCATGATGACAGTTATATAAGTTAACAAATTTCCAGCTTGATATTCCATTTTTCCACCTTAATACGCTTCTGTACTTTACTATTACCCCTATTGTATAAGTGTGATGATAAATTAAGTGGTACTTACTATATGATACTGTAAAAATTATAAAAATTTAAATGGTGATCCTGTAATTAGTAAAATTTGGTGGATACTAATTATGGCACTTGATCTTGGCTTAGATAGGATTTTATTGTTCTTATGATTTTAATTGTGTTGGTTTGAGTAACTGTAAAATAATTTATAAACCCATTTTTTTTAAGTTTGCCAATCCCAAAATGAATATTTTTTTAATAATCATATTGAATGAAAAAAATAATAAGGGAATGAGAAAATTTTTCTCAAACTTATTTATTTGTTTCATTTTCAAGTGCCATTTTAATATTGAGATGTTTGAATTAGGAAACTTCTAAAACGATATATCGTTCTATTTTTGTTTAACGCCAGTAAATATTCAAGCTAAGCGTTCGTACAGCTGCACACATTTTATGAGCTGTAAAAACTAATAAAATAAATATTGGTGAATAAAATATACCCTATTTCTCCACCAAACCTTTTCCTCCTAACCCCCCGAAACCCTCTAGAAATGCGTGATGAAAGATTTGACTCACCCGCTTCGTTGGCCGCATGGCTTAAGACGTCACTCTTGCAATAGACAATACTGCCAACTACGGAAAGAACGGCATTCCAGTTCAGGTTGAGTGTAATGAGGGTGTTTTTACCTAAAGGTTCTTTCCATTCACGTTCTCTTTCTCTCTCCAGACAAATGTGGTTAGAATTCACTTAGATTCAACCTTCCTCATCCCTAACACATCAGAGCAATTGTTACATAACATGAACGTGTAGTAAGACGCAGTGCTAAAAATAAAATGAGATGTGGCCTACTTTCACAGTTGCGCGACTGTACATTTTTAACACCCTCAAGCAGCAAGAAGCCATATTGCCCAGAGTCTGCGAGTCCAATCAGAACACCCTCTTCGTAGATATCACACAGAGGTGGGGGAGGGGGGAAGGGGAAGTGCAAACTTATTTTCCTTATCCTACCCTTTTCCTATCCAACATATGCTTACAATATAGGAGATAGCTGCGTTACAAAAGATGTGAAAAGAAAATCATTTCTGTGCATAAAGAATTTTTTTGGTTTTAATTGTGACATTAGGAACTATGGATTAAATTAGTACATTTATATAAGTCCTATTATACATTATATATATAATGTATAATTGTATATATATAAGGTATGGGTCGAATAATTTATTTTAATAATCCCAAGCTTTATTTTGCCTTTGAATCCCGAATCTTGAATCCAACTCCAAATCTTAGAAACAGTAATGAACATAAAAGGAAATGTTAACATTTTTGTTATAATCCATTCATCGTAGCATTCATACTTTCAGTTAAGTGTTAAATTACTTGTATGGGGTCTGGTTGTTAAATTGGTCCTATAGCTATGTTGTGGCTGAACCACCAAAAACAAATTCAAGATTCGATATTGTTTTTTCGAATCTTGACTACGATATTAACACGAATCATTGAGTCTCGAATATTCTTAATGTTTCGAAGTTTTGAGATTCCCGTTCTATTATCTATAGTAATATTCTGGTATGAAAAACAGTTAATAACAGTCATAGGCTTTAATAAAATTGCGTTCTTATATTCATACGTCAAGTCATGTGTTCTACATATTTTTATGAGTATTATTAATACAAATAAAATTTCATTAATAATTAAATAAAATGCTATTAATGTTGACCTCAAAAATTATGTTTGTATTTTATAAACCTGTTCTTTCTACCAGACAGAATCCTACTGTTAATAAATATAGACCGAAATATAATTCTATAAAAATATATTTGAAATAAAAGATTTATATCTTTAATAGCACTACAGTGTTAAAATGATAGGTTATTTTGTATCTCAAATAGTTACAGAGAAATTATGAAAAGTGGAAAATTTCCCTCAAGTAAAGTACCATCAAAGTCATTTTCGTGTGAAAATGAGAATTGTCATCTCGTTTATAGTGATAAACAATGTCTATATATAAAATTCAATCAAAATCATTGGAGCGAATTTGAGAAAATCTATTTTTTCTCTTTGTACCCTTCAGTAAAATAACCCTTAAATTTAGGGTTGGATATCAAATTCCAAAAACCCCTCGGGAGGACCTTATGAAACACCAGATACCAAGTTTAAGCCCAATCGGTAAAATAGTTTCTGCTCTAATCTGAGGTACAGACAGACGGAAATTTAAAAACCCCTTTTTCCGATTCAGAAGGTCATGAAACATCGAAATTCATCAAAATCTCGAGTTCGATTTTTTTGACGATAACACTACTTTCTCTACCTGTAAGATAGCGACAAAGTAAAAATCAACTGTAAACTAACCCGCCTTGGTGGCGTAGTTGGCTAACGCGCCAGTCGTGTTGAGTCAGACCACCGAGGACGGGGAGATCGAGGTTCGAATCTCGGTCGGGTGAACTGGGGGTGGTTTTTCCTAAATGGTTTTCCACTCTCCCTCCACGCAAATGCGGGTTCACTTCCTCTAAATACAACCCTCCCAATTCCTAATCCAGTAGCGTAATTAGTACTTAAGCGTATAACCCGAACGGGTAGTAAGACGCGGTGCTAAAAATTTAATTAATTAATTAAACTGTAAACTACGAATTAAAATTTTACTTGTACCCCCACTTGCTTTGTTAAACCGACTAGTGTTGAGAAATTATCACACTATTTTATAATACGTATCTAGAAAAATGCTATGTTGCAACGTGCACCCGTTTCAACTATCCCCGGTCTCCCCTATATTTGTAATTGTTATAACTTCAAGTAACAGACTCGGATAAATATACAATTATATTATAAACGTTGATACTTCATTTTATTCTATCCTATTTTAGAACGGCAGTAAACAAAAATAATTCACTTAACTTTTTTTAACGCATTTTAATATATTATACCACCCACCATCCACTGTTTTAATGAAAATCAAAAAGATAAAAAAAGATGAACACAAAACTTTATAATGTACACATGTTTATAACTATAGAACCATATAATTTAAAACACAGAGCACCCTATTTAACTATTGCAAATTTAATAATCTAATATTTCTGGATTTTGACTTCAAAAACAAATTAGGACTCTTAATAATTTCCAACTAGCTTAACTAACATAATATACACTATTTTATTTTAATTAGGTAACTTCAGGGTTTAGTCTACTGAACTTGATAAAAACTTATATATTTTATCAAACGGAACACAAAATCATACTATTCAAACAAATCAACAGCTTTAAGCTTATTTGGTAAATAATGCCAAGCCTCCACCGTGGTTCGGATTCCACGTTAAGCTTTAGGTCTTCCATTTCATTTCACAATCACCCTACCACACATTAGCGTAAGTGCGTATAACCCAAACGGGTAATAAGACGTGGCGATAATAATAAATAATATAATTATTATAATAATAATTACTATAATAATAAATGTCTTTAATATAATTTGGAGTTTGATTAATATAAAATGTGCTAATATATTGTTAATTACGGTAGTAACAGCACCTATAAATCATATTCTTTAAATTGAAAAATTACATTATATCAGGACAGTGGGAATTGAACCCGAAACCTTTAAAAACGGACTTGTTATTTTTTATGGCGTGGCTATAACCGTAACTTACAAATATAAGAGCGTTGCTATTAGTCCATCTTGACATGTGAATTCATACAGTTGTCATCGTACAGTTGTCATCGTACTATTGGCAGCATAAAGCCCTCCCGAGCTGAAGGTGGCTACGTTATCTAATAGCTCACGATATTAATTGATCACTCATATGTAGTTGATGATTTCCACACGTCCATCACAGACTCTGCCTTAATATATGAGTCAATAATCACACTGGGCACTCCACGTTTCCTGAAGAGATCAATGGTTAGAGCATTGGCATACTAAGCCAAAGGACCCGGGTTCAATTCTAATTTCCCGGTGTCATTTTTAAATTAAAAGAAGATAACTTGGCTTAAGTTAGGTTTAAGGCTTATGAAAGCACCGCCTAACATCATCACAGCATCTTATCGGGAAGAAGAAGCCGCATATATATGTTTGCCTAACTTCAAAAGATGGTTATATGTATCAGCTAATGATAGTAGAAAACCATAAATGTCTAGCTGACAAAACCTTGTTGGCATACGCTAAAAACTAAAGTTCTAAAAAAGTTACTAACTATTCCTCAAACAGAAATTTTCATAAATCATGATTTCTAGGAATTGTACCATTTTTTTAACCTTGTCATTATTGAGTAGTTGAAAATTAAAGATAGTTTTAAGAAAAATATAAGAAAAAATACAATTCTTAACTGTACAATGAACTTGGCTCATAAAAGTTCATTACTATAGATTAATTTTATGACTTTTTAATGATATCCACGAAAGGAATCTTATTGCATCACTTCCATGACTTGTAAAGGTTTAAAACTTTCTCTTCAGGCAAACAAGTTTACAATTCTTTTAATTTTTACCTTCCTAATCTTCATACCCATTAGTTTAAATTTTACGATAACCAACAAACATAGTAAAGTATAAATAGAACGTTAAAAATAAAGATAAACTATGCGACATTTTAAAATATTATTTTCAAAGTTTGCGACAACTGTTGACTAATTTTTACACATGAATTTTTAAAAAAAGTGGGCAAAGCGAAGGTGTCATGTAATCTTGATACCCCTCTAGCTGACGCAAAGCGGCAAGCACGCACCACTTACATAATTAAACACGGCGAGAAAAACATCGCCACCGCTGTTAAAATTTTAAAGCAATCAACGGCTCAAGGGAAAATACATGCTTGTGGTGTATTTCTTGGTAAAAAAAAATAAAGGACTGTTTCGTTGGATAGTCTACCCCCATTCTAGTCACCCCCCAACCCCCATTTCCCAAACACTAACTCCACTGCTCCCATTCACGATCTTTATAAGTTATTTCAAATTCGCTCCAAACAAGACGTGATAAACAACAGGGGACGAGTGTAAAAGTTGGTGCAGGTTT
>CABFWO010000534.1:281943-295048 GCA_902155825.1 Timema genevievae | reverse complement strand
CAGACGGAAATTCAAAAACAACTTTTTCGGATTCAGGGAGTCATGAAACGTCAAGATTCATCAAAATCTCGAGTTCGATTTTTTTTGGCGATCACCATACTTTCTCTACCTGTAAGATAGAGAGAAAGTAAATACACATAGGGACACCAAGCAGATTACCGGTAACGTGACTGATGAACCAAATACCATTTTAATTTATAATCTACTTTAGTAAATTCTATATTGTATGTACAGTACAAAAACGATTTTTCAAAAGATCTTTCATTTTCAACCAAAAAAACAATAACAATAGATCACCATAAAATTATTCAATATAATTATTTATTACTTCTTTGAAACGTCAATTTTTTTGTGGTTTTTATAGGAGAGTATTTTTTTGAAGGTAGTATTTTTTTTAGTGAAATTAACTACATATTATTTATCTTTCAAGTGCATGGGGATGAATAAAGATCCGTGGTATAACTGTGAGGAACGGTGTAAATATATTTTTATACAAAGATATACCCACAAATAAAAAAAGTATTTTAAAAATAAGAGTCAAAATAACAAGAATTAACTTCAATGTTACATTAATATCTATATAATTTATAATATATGCTACAGCACACAAGTATATTTGTCTATATTATAAGCTGAGTAGTTTTTTTTTTGTTAATTTTGTGAAATGGCGTCTGTTACTGTCCATTTCAGGGACCGGGAAAATACTCGTCCAGTTCATGAATTGGCTAACTATTGGGGGCTGCTTAGTTCATGAAACGGCTAACGATTGGGGGCTGCTTAGTTCATGAAACGGCTAGTTGCTAGAAGAATGATGTGCGTGGGTTAATGTGTTTGAACGTTAAATATTTTTGTTTTTGTATATTAATGTTTGCTTAGCTGTTGAATATACCAGAAGTCGTTTGTTGAAATGGTGCGTAATAAATATATATATATATATATTTACTAGGAATTATATCGAATTAGAAGAACCTAAACTTCAACGCGCTAACAAATTCTAACTTAATTTTGTGGATGGACATTTAAGCATGTTCTCATATAGACAAATCTGAGGTCTTGCTACTCATTATGTCTGAACAGTCTCGCATCTGTTGGCTAGTTAAATATTTATTTTATAATGTATCCTAAGTGTTGTAGTAGATAGGACAATAACTTATGTTTCGGGAAGTGGGCTAAAGTACATGCAATTTTTGCCCATTTCGTGAAATGGGCAGTTCCCCCAAGTGAATTTAACCAACATATATTTGAATAAGTTTAAATAAAAAAGAGAAACATATTTCAGTCTAATGTTCCTTTTCATCAATATTGATTAAATTTTATAACAATAATCAAGAGTTTTTTTTCATTTACTCAAGGTACCTACATTTTCTGAACCAACTAATCATATAAGCAAACGACTTACAAACTAAAGTAGATCTAGTACATACACTACATGCAGTCCCCGGCCATTAATTCATCATTGCGAAAGAGTAAACTCACATTTGACCAATTATACATATTTCGCCCATGATGGTAATCGAACCTAGGACCCTCTACTCACTAAACAGACACGAGCTAAGGTGTCGAACCATTATTTAATACACGGGATACATTTATATATTTGCTAGACACCTGTTAATTCTTGGCTGATCTCTAGGGCCCTATTTTCACAATCCCTCCTGTCCTATTTGTTTACATCACGTGACCGCAGACCCAACTCCTCCAATGAAAACCAAAGGTGAGCGAGAGTCTATATTCATCACATGGTCTCTCAAGACGCTGACAGTTTCCGAGCTAGGTACAGGAAGGGAGAGGGGGTAAGTACAGGTGGAGGGGAGACACGAGGCAAAGGAGGGGCAGCAAGCTCCCATAGTCGCGCCACTGTGTCAGTTGCATTGGACTGGTCGCGCGTGCTAGCCGCGATTCTAATCACAAAAACGGCGGGACGTCAGAAACCACGTGTTTCTCGGGCTGGGTAGGGTTGTTTCTTTTTTGGGAGAGGGGCGCGCGTGGCGTTTTCAAACACTAACGGTGTGTTTCTTTTCAGAAGTTATCGTTTTGGATATTAATGGTGAATTTATATATATATTTGACCCTGGAATAAAATAAAGTAAGTAAATTTTATTATATTTGTTGGTTTTGTGAACTAGATCTGAAAGTGTTGTAATTTGTTTGGTAGATTAATTTGAATATATTTACTAATTTCCTTTATTTTTAAATTGGTTGTGCATTAATGTATATTATGAGGAATTAATCAAATATGTCTATACTTCATTGTTCTTTAAAGGGAATGTTAATACACTTTTTTGCCTCACTGCTCTTTATAGGGAATGTTTCTATATTTTTAAGCCTCACTGTACTTTATAGGGAATGTTTCTATATTTTTATGCTTCACTGTACTTTATAGGGAATGTTTCTATATTTTTATGCTTCACTGTGCCTTATGTAGAATTTTATGATATTTCTATGCCTCAATATAGCCAGTATTATACAGAATATTAGTATATTCCTAAGCTTCACTGTATATTATGATGAATGTTAGTATATTTTCATGCCTTAATTTGTATTATTAATAATTTTAGTATATTTATATAACTTACTGTAGCCTATATTATGAGGAATGTTAGTAAATGCCTAGTAATCGATTTTATAAAAAGTTAGTATATTTTTATGCCTTTCTCTATATTATGAATAATTATGATATATTTCTATGCCTCACTTTAGCCTATATCATGAAGAATGTTGATACATTTCCATGCATCACGGAATACTATGGATATTTTTAAGATATTTCTATTTATCAGTGTTTACTCCTTTTATTCTAAAAGTTAGACTAATAATAATCGAGTATAGTCTGGGCCTATCCTATACGCTGAACCATAGTGTAATTCTTCACAGTAAGCTTGTTACCTTACAAGGTAAGCTGAGTGTACAATATAGTGGAATATTAATATATTTAAATGATTAAAAAGGTATAGTATGGAGAATATTTATATTCTCCAAGATTTCCACAAAAGTTTTATCAAAAATGCTAACGTTCGTTATCTAATAAACTAGAAGTAATAATTATATAGGGTGACCTGGTGGTCTAGGGCTAAGGTATCGGACTTTTGTACTGGGGGTTCGGGGTTAAATCCTTGGTCCCGGCACAAATTTATCTGATTGCCAAGCCCTTCCTTCACCTCTGACAAGACGTCTATTAATAACAAATTGTAAATGTGTGGAATGCCAGGCCCCCACCGTGGTTCGGATCCTACGGTAAATTGAAGGTCCTCCATTTCATTTCACAGTCACCCTACTATTACACATTAGCCTAAGTGCATATATTATGAATGGGTAGTAAGATGTAATGCTAATAATAATAATAATAATAATAATAATAATAATAATAATAATAAATGTAGAGGAAAGGTTCTTCCCACTGAATACTTAAGGTGGGAGCGCAGGAAAGGCAAGCTAAGGACATTTGTTTTGCAGTTTTTATATCAAAACTTTTTTGGGTCATTGCTTCAATACGAGCTTATAGATTAATTTTCTTCACATGGGGACTTAAGAAATTCTTGAATATCAGTCAAAGGTGTCCTAGAATTTAATGACAAATTTTTATATTCATTTAAAAAGTGTTTCACTTAAGTCTGCTATGCTCACGATATATATTCAACAACTGATGATGTTACCATATGAATAAAATTAAGCTATGTTTGTAGTGGATCAATATTTTATTTATTTTTGCCAAAAAATTTAACTATTAAATTGTTAAGACACTGCTTTTAGCATCCCTACACTCTCATCTTAAGGTCATAGGTCATTGATCCACACCTCTCCATTGTTTGGTCATTTAATTTCCGCCCCTAAAGCTTGTTGTGAAATATACGTCTCCGTAAAGCTGTACGACGCTCAGGACGTTGACATCAATGAAAATACCTTTATAAAATGAGTTCATACTCTTACCGTGACGCAGGACTGTGAAGGCACGGTCAGGAAATAGAAAGATGTAAACCAGTGGTTCCCAAACCCAGGGTCGCGACCAAAATGAGGGTCACGGGAAGGTCTCTACAAAATTGTCAGAAAAGTATGAAACATTACAAATTCTTCATTGAATTAGTGTATTGTAAAGTATAACTAATTATAAATTGCAATACTGGCAATAGAAATAGAGTTGTCTTCTCTTGGCGTATGACTATCTTGACTTGTAGGGACATGACATCCAGTTCGGGCGACTGTATGTAGAGTATTAGCCGTCCTGATTGCATTGAACATTGCCCAGGGTACACCATAGGAGGATGGCTACACGTCATTTCTGCAATGATGAGATGTTATCATGTTGATTATGGAGGTGGGGGCCAATGAGACTCCTAAACCTAACTTAAGCCTAATTTACCGACCAATGGCGAACGTTCGGATAGTTCCCTCTAAGAGTAAAATACCTCCGGTACCAGCTGGGAATCGAACCCGGGACCTTTAGGTTCACAGCCAGGTTCAATGACCACTACACAACGGGGCAGGATGGATTCAGTGTTGAAACACTCCTGTACTAAGTATTTTATACCCAGCTCAAGGACAAACTCATTCTGACTTTAAAGTTGAATAGGCTATTTTCCTTCTTTTGACAATATAATCCACCTCTATGTACAGAGATTTTCAGGTCTTTTAACGATAGAGACTAGAGCATGTAATCGTCTGGATCCACATAAAGATTTTGCGTTGTACTCTGTCTTTTAACATAACATTCAAGGTCACCTACAAAATGAAGCAGAATCACGGTTTTCACTTACAAATTTTAAAATTAAGTTGCGTTTTCACCGGAAGATATTGTTTAGTTATCTATTTTGTAAGAATAAAAAGTTACTGAAATTGATTCAATTTAGCTGATAGCATTTATCAATGCAAAATAAAAACTCAAAATAGCTCTCTCAGAGAATGAGTATTTTTTGTTCACTTATCGAACATTGTAACTAAATCACATTTTGACTAAAAATTTTGATTTACATTTTGTCTGACTAGAAATTTGTTTAAATTAACTAAAGCTATTAAAATTAATTCGATTAATTAGGTTAAGGTAAATAATTTAAAAAATTAGGTAATTGAAACTACAGTGGAGTCTCAATTATCTTACCTAAACGGG
Organism: Timema genevievae; assembly: GCA_902155825.1. Taxonomy (NCBI): domain Eukaryota; kingdom Metazoa; phylum Arthropoda; class Insecta; order Phasmatodea; family Timematidae; genus Timema; species Timema genevievae. The sequence continues at coordinate 289,947 of CABFWO010000534.1, read as the reverse complement.
ACTGACAGGTAGTCGGTTGACTGAAATGTCGGATGATAGAGAAAAAAGGGCTGAAGGGTAAACTATGGAGATGAGAGCAGGAGTAAAAGTCCACATTAAATGGAAGTGCAAAACCGGTATGAAATAAGGTTTACTACACAGTTCAAACAATGCATTCAATTACAGAACTATTATTTTATTCATATTAAAAATATAGCAATGTATTTTAAATCAGTTAAATTCAACTTTACTTATGTCGGATGGTCGGGTCCAAACTGTAGATGTGATGACAATTAGGATCGTAATGCCGGGGAAATATTATACTTAGGCTCTTAGGCTTAGGCTTAGGCCCTGGGCTCGTGATAAATACAGTTTGAGAAAAACTGCTCTAAGTAATAGCACCTGCTCTTGACACGACACGTCTAAAACCTATTGACCCCTGATCTTCACCTCTGTCCGAGTCACTATCCCTCAACCACTCCATTAGGGGGATAACCCGCTTTGGTGGCCGCATGGTCTAGGGTTTCATTCTCACGATATATTTGATTACCGATAACTGGGAGACCAATATTCGTGTCCTGTTTGGGTGTAATGAGGTCAGTTTTCTCTCAATGACTTTACACAATAACTCCACGTAAATGTGGGTACATTTTATCTAGAAACTTCCTCATCCCTAACACAATAACACAGTTAGTATATATGCGTATACTCGAACGAATAGTAAGACATGTTGGTAAAAAACAAATTTGGTATAGCATCGGAGGACACACGGACTGGGGTGCTACTCTATTCTGATATTGTTTACTAGTGATAGAGAGGTTTAGTTTCGAATTCTAGTCAGGTGTACTGAGCTGCTTATTTTTCTAAATAGATTCCCACAAAGGAGATTCAGGTATATTTCCTATCAGTTTGACCCTACCCCTCTATATCATCTGCGTAAATGTGAGGACAGCTCGTATGGGTAGTAAGACATGGTACACGTTAAAAGTGATCTTTGTGCTGATAGTGCACATTTAAAACTTCCCCCAGTAAAATAAAATGGAGAAATTAAAATAAATCCATTCAGTTACAGTTTGGCCATGATAATCGCTTAATTAGGCCACGATCACTGTCCAGGAGGATATAACAGATAATATACCAGGGGGTAGATACGAGTTGATAGCTTAGTAGGACCATGTTCACTGTCCAGGAGGATATAACATGTAATATACCAGCGGGTAAATACGAGTTAATAGCTTAGTGGGACCATGTTCACTGTCCAGGAGGATATAACAGATAATATACCAGCAGGTAAATACGAGTTAATAGCTTAGTAGGGCCATGTTCACTGTCCAGGAGGATATAACAGATAATATACCAGCAGATAAATACGAGTTAATAGCTTAGTAGGGCCATGTTCACTGTCCAGGAGGATATAACAGATAATATATCTGCAGGTAAATACGAGTTAATAACTTAGTGAGACCATGTTCACTGTCCAGGAGGATATAACAGCACCACCAATCTCTTTGACTTATATTAAGTTAGGCTTGTTTAGGTTGTGATCGTGTTGTTCCGTAAGCTAGGTTGGGTTATGTTATGTTAGCTAGGTTATGATGGCTGAGTATTTTGTTTTGTCTTACTATCCGTCACGTGATGTTTTTCGTTCAGCTTGAGAAAACATTCACAACCATTCTGAGTGGAGCAACACGCCTCGGTGGCGTAGTTAGCTAACGCGCTGGTTTAGTGTTGAGCTAGACCACCAAGGACGGGGAGATCGAGGTTCGAATCTCGCTCGGGTGAACTGGGGTGGTTTTCCACCTTCCCTCCAAGCAAATGTGGGTTCACTTCCTTTATATTCAACTTTCCCAATTCCTAACCCATTAGTGTAGTTAGTAATTAAACGTATAACCCAAACGGGTAGTAAGGCGTGGTGCTAAGTATTATTATTAGTATAAATAGAGCGCCCCAACAGTCGGTGCTGAGTTAGTACAGCAGTACGTCTTGTTTACAGTTCCCAAGAAGGAGATCGTGGCACAACTCTAATGCACCTAAATAAATATTTATGTATACAACAGCTATCGAACTCAGATCTAAACAGTTAAACGCCAGTAATCTTAACAAAAGTTTATACTGACGCAACTCAATTACACACTTTTGTGTCGGTGGGAATTGATTCTAAAGCGTCAGTCTCATCTGGTTTACCTGCGATGGTGAGGTCAAACTTTGATCTCACCTTCACTGGACGCCTTAGGCCATATGACCACTGGTGTGGGTAGACAAATGTCACATATTATCTATGTTTCAATAAAAATAACTACTTCCCACTACTCTTTAAGTATCTGTCAGCAGCATTGGTGGACAAGCGAACTAAACGCAAAGCTGATATAGTCTGATTTGCCTATGATGGGAAGATCGGGGTTTGAATTCCGGCCAGGTCGCGAGTTTCCTAAAAGGTCTTAAACTAGCCTTCCGTGAAAATGCGGGTATATTTCTTCCAAAACTAAACCTTCCTTATCCTTACCTAATTAGTGTAATTAAGGTGGTAGTGTAGAACGTGAGTTATGGATAGTTATTTCCACAGTTTTTGATATTGCTCCAGTAGAAACATTGAATTTAATTTTCTTAACACGGTTATATCAACATTTGTTGAATCTGTCGCCATCATAGCGACATTATGTGGCAAACATTTTAGATAAAGAGAGGAAGTTGTCATTATATTCCAGAACCCCTTCGACAGATATTCAAACTGTTGATATCACCTTGTGAAGGAAATTAAACTCTCTGTTTCTAATGGAGAATTATTTTATATATTTTGTTATAAAAACTGTCTGAATACTTCCCTTATCTCACATTCTCTGCACTCCCACCTTAAAAACTGTCTGAATCCATCCCTTTTCTAACATTCCCTGCACTCCCACCTTAAAAACTGTCTGAATCCATCCTTTTTCTAATATTCCCTGCACTCCCACCTTAAAAAGAGCATAACTATGACTGAGTAGAAAGTGGCACATTAACTGTGTCTGATAATGTTTTGTTTATTATTATTTTACAAGCGCTCTTTGAAAGCTGGACTATTAGGATATGAGACATCCCTTATAATATACCCCGCATTACTCCTGCCTTATACCTTCACACCACGAGAGGACTGGCTTTTTGACCTGATCAGGTTTTTATCCGACACGAGATAATACCCGAAACGTAATAACCTGCCTCGAGAGAAACGCAACCTTGTCAAGATTTGTCTACTGGTGGTCGGGGTTGTGGGGGGAGTGTTCTGACAGTGGTTTTCACCACTTCCTCCATGCAATCACGGGTGCACTTCCTCTCTACCCCAAGGGATTAAATATGCCAATAGTCCGTACGGGTCGATAGAACACGCTAAATATCTTATTTTTAACGGGAAGTGTTTGTTATGTATATTTTTCGGTTCCACGAGCTACTTACCCGTTTGGGATGTACACTTTTAGTCACATTAAGGGGTGTGGATAGAGATGATAGGATTGAATGAATATGTACCCGCATCTGCGTTGTAAAGCGAGTTGCAAACTATTTAAGGAAAAACACCCGACTGGGATTAGAGCCACGACCTCCTCATATTCAGCACACACCTCGTCCAACACCTTAGTTCAACGGGTATCGTGTGTGCCTACTAAGCTAAGGGTGCCGTGTTGAATTCGTGGCTTAGCTGAACATTTCATCATTGGTGAAATGAGAGTTTCCCCTTTCACAGTAATGAATTAACGTTCGGAAGGCTGGGTGTCTTGTGTGTACTGATTTAAGTTAGTTTATAATTTGTGGGCTGATATAATCAGTCGGTTCGAGAGGTACATTTTAAATACCTCAAATTAAAAAAAGCTTAATTTCAGGTGTCAGCCAATCTCCTAATATATGAATAATAAGCAGTTCCTGTCGAATGGGGGATATATTGACCTCCATTAATTAACGGTTTAATCTAATAGAATTCCCTGCAGTGGTAGAATGGTCTAAGTCCTAAGGCATCACTCTCGCAATATCCTGGACTACTGATTACATGTTTATCGAGGTTTGTACCCAAACACGATGTACTGAGTGTTTCCCTAAATAATTTTCCGCTCTATCTACATGCAAATGAATGTACACTTCCTATAAAACTAACCTTTCTCTATCCCTAACACATAAGTGTGGTTAGTACATATGCTTATAGCCCGAGTAATAGAAGTGGTAGAAGTAAGATCGGGTTGAGGGGGGGTAAAGATAATAATTGACAGATGATAGTTTTGACAGCACATGATTCCTTATATATTCGCTGTTTTGACAGTTTGACTTGGTTACGGTCTAGACTCAGGAACTGATGTCAGCTTCAAGAACTTGCAAAAGGTTACTCCTCTCTTAAGAGGCGTTAATAGTTCGGGTCACTTCACTTTAAATGAGGGTGAAGGGGCAGGGGACGTGTAGGGCTGGACAAAATAAGGCTCCGTTGTTATTTACATCCCGTTTGACCCTATGACTTATCGATATCAAACACACTTCCAACGTGAAGACAAGGCTAGAATGACAACCCACAATTGTGGACACGCAGGAAAAGGAGTAGGTCTCATCTATGTTTGTTTGAGAAAAGTGGAAAGGCTGTGTTTCGAATCGCTGCCAACAGAAGCGTCGGAACGTTTTGGTCATAGGGGGGCAAACAATGTACTCTAGACACCCACAAAACCAAAATTATATATTTTTGGATCACAACCTGTTTACCATGAATAACTTACTAAACAGAATATAATATTGGATGCACTGCAACTTTGATGATCTATTGGCTGCGTTGTATTAATCTATGAAATGAGCTAGCAAAACTATTCATCCGGTGACATGACATGATTATTTGTAAATATCATTAATTACTTTTCAGAAAGAAAAAAAAGCGTTAAAAACCTTACATTTATTCTTTGTACTGTGTAGGCCCTGATCATTAACTTGTTCAAATTATTATAATTTATTGATATTGATAATGATATTGCTAAAATTATTTTAATAAATGTTCAAAAGGCTGTGTATTAACATCTATACACTTTTAATGTAATAAGACATTCTTGAACACAAATTGTTAAATAAAATACAAGTTAGAATAACTTTAGAAGTTAATGTCATTAAAATAAGTTTCAGGCAAAAGATGTTTGTTTTTTGCTTATAATAAAATTATGTTAAAATAATTAAAGGCCTTTGTTAAAAAAAAACAAAGTTGACCTTGAAATGACGTTGAAGACCTCTACTAAATCAAAAATCACCATTGCTGTTCACTTTCCCTCTTAAAAACTAAAATATTTCGTGCAAAACATTTTTTTCTAAAACTCTTTGTTTCAGAATATTCTTTGGTGTCTCAACTTAAATGCCTCACCCAGTTTTATCTTGTTATTATTCAGTTTGTTAAGTCAATTTCCCTAATTGAAATTACAATAAAACTACTAAACCAATTCTGACAAACGACCAATCATTTTAAAGGTTAGGAATCTATAATGTCGGCAAAAATAGTTGCATCCAATGAAAACACGACTTTTCCTAGTGAATTTCCAACTTTTCTTCTGCGTGAGCCATGACTCATCTGTATAGTCATTCTTTGTTTACTTCACCAATGAAACCCTTATTTCTGTAAGATCATATATAGGACATTAAAATATTTCTCTTTGGTTAAAAATGATAACAAGTCACAAATCAATTCTTTCTTTTTTGCACCACGTGTTGCTACTCGTTCGGGCTATACGCTTATGTACTAATTTACGATAATATGTTAGGAATAAGAGAGGTTGAATTTAGAGATGAAGTGTACCCGCATTTGCTTGGAGAGATTGAGAAACTATTTAGGGGAAACCACACTCTGTAGGCCTAAACCCGACCGGGCTGGAACCACGATCTCTCCATCATCGACACACTAGTCTATTGCAAGAATAGCGTCTATAGACCATACGACCACCGAAGCGGGTTATTCAAGTGGTATGTATGGTGCAGAGAATATATAGAGAGCTGGGAGTGGGGTATTTAAAGCTATCATCGTGCTCTAAAGAGGAAAAAGATTAGTTTAAAAAAATAAAACACTGAAAGCAAAAATCTATACAAAGCCTCTGACGAATAAACTTTTAACTAGAAAGTCGAGTGAGGCCTAATTCTATAGAATCTATAGCTTTTTTCCAATAAAAAGTTTTGGACACATCTTAGCGTAATAATCTGCAGCCATCGTTGCAACGCCCCACTGAGGTTAATTAATCAAAAAGAGAGTTCATTATAGTTACATAAAATACCATTAGCAGATTTCCACCCTTATTTACCCACATATTTGAAACTACCGTTCAAAATGAAGGGTAGGGTGAGAGTTAGATGGGTCTTATTTTTCTTAATAAATAGTTTGGCCAAATAAATTTCAAAATATACATTTAATTAAATTATAAAAATATAAGTTTAGACTTTTCCTCATGAATTATAATGTTATATTACACCAACTTACCTGTCTTCACCACTGGTAATGCAGTATAAGGTGCCTGGCTCGCAATATACTTTATTGTTGGTGACAGGAGATTGAGGTTCGAATCTCGGCTGGGTACACTGGGGGAAGGGGGGGTTTCACACATCTGATTTATTACTTTTGTTGAACCACATCCAAATACACGCTCATTTCCCCTAAATTTTAGTTACGTTAGTTCTACGTTAATTCAGTTAAATTATTTTCAAAGCTACACCCTTTTCCCTTAATTCTTAAATTAAGTATCTACTATAATTAGGTTGAACACATTCTTATGTTCCCTCGTACCCAAACTTTGAATTAATTGGATACTAACCGTTTCAGTGGTCGTATAGTCTAAGATGCTACTCTTGCAATAGACTAGACTGCCGAAGAAGGGAAGATAAGGATTTTATTCCGGTCGGGTGTGTTGAGGGAAGTTTAACCTAAACAGCTTTCCACTCTCTCTACAAGCAAATGAGGGTACACTTCCTTTAAACTCAATCTAACACATTAGAGTAAATATAACCGAATGGTGGAACCGGTGTTAAAAAAAGATTTAATAGTAAACATATTAAAAAATAACTCGAACCCCGCTCCAGCATGTCACGTTAGCTTGTATTTACCATCTCTAGAGCTCCCCACTCTAGATTGTCACGTTAGCTTATATTTACCATCTCTAGAGCTGCCCACTCTAGATTGTCACGTTAGCTTGTATTTACCATCTCTAGAGCTGCCCACTATAGATTGTCACGTTAGCTTGTATTTACCATCTCCAGAGCTGCCCACTCTAGATTGTCACGTTAGCTTGTATTTACCATCTCTAGAGCTGCTCACTCTAGATTGTCACGTTAGCTTGTATTTACCATCTCCAGAGCTGCCCGCTTTCACCGAGAACGTTACTAAATATTGATGAATGCTTCGTAAAAGAAAGGACTCAAAGTCACTCAAACGTTTTGTTCCACACATAAAATAATATTTAGTTCAACACTCTCCTCAGACTACATGTTCCTAGTTTATCAAGTGGATAACCTGCTTCGGTGACCGCAAGGTCCAACCCGTCACTATCGTATTAGATTAGACTGCCAATGACAGAGAAATAGGAGCTCAAATCCTGGTCGAATATACTTGGAGTGGTGTTTCAGCAATGGTTTTCCATCCTATTTCCACGCACATGTAGGTACACTTCTTCTGAGTTCGACCGTCTTCATTCTTAGCTCAATAGCACAATATCCGTATAACCTGGACAGGTAGTAAGACGTGGTATTAAACAAAAAATGAACCTACATAACTTGCTTCAGTGAACGCGTTACTCTCATGTTGGACTAGACTGTCGAAGACGAGAAGATCAGGGTTCAGTCCTGATTGGGTGAATCCAGGGTGTTTTTTTTCACTTTCCCTCCACGTAAATATGGGTGCACTTACTCTAAATTAAATCATCCTAATCCCAAACATATTAGAGTAATAATTAGTACTTAGGTTTAACCCTAGTGGGTAGTAAGACGCAGTGCTAAGAAAACTAGGGGCCTGTATATATATATATATATATATATATATATATATATATATATATATATATATAT
>CABFWO010000534.1:261251-278983 GCA_902155825.1 Timema genevievae | reverse complement strand
CCATTTTGCCGAAATATTGAGAGTAGCCATTTTGTTTGGAATATTTATTAATGTTCATAAATGAAATTTAATCAAAATCGTTAGAGCCGATTTTGAGAAAATCTACTTTTTCTCTTTTTTCCCTTCAGTAAACTACCCTTAATTTTAGGGGTAGATATCCAATTCCAAAAACCCCTTGGGGCAACCCTATGAAAACCCTAGATATCAAGTTTCAGCTCAATCGGTAAAATAGTTTAGGCTCTAGTTGGAGGTACAGACAGACAGACAGACAGACAGACAGACAGACAGACGGAAATTCAAAAACAACTTTTTCGGATTCAGGAAGTCATGAAACGTCAAAATTCATCAAAATCTTGAGTTCGATTTTTTTGACGATCACCATACTTTCTCTACCTGTAAGATAGAGAGAAAGTAAAAATCAATTCAACAATGGGGTGTTTAAATATACTTTTGAAGGAAATTACATTTTTGGAAAACTGGGGGTCTATGATATTTTTATAAAAATCAAAGAAGGTAACCTATTTCACACTGGGACATAGAAATCATAAATACCTGAGGAATATCAATTGTAAAATTAGGCCTAGCCTAATTTGACAAATTCGATTTCGAAACGAAGATTGTTCAATGTACCCTATTATTTTTGAGAGAACATCTTCGCTCACAAGAATGGTATGAAAGATGGGCACATTAAATATTATTTTTTCACTTAACTTATCAGGATAGTTAATTCATCCCGACTAGCTTCAAACAATTTGCTGGAACAGCCATCCGGCAGATGTCATCACGAATACGCACGCTCGCCTGGAAAAGGAATTATTTAAATTGTTGTTATTTATTTAATGTGATTGTTATAATAATGACAATAATGTTTGTAATATTTTATGTCGAATTGTTTATTTTCCATGGTCAATTGTGTATCAGTCATAAAATTAACGAGTAGAGGGGTAGATTAATAAATCAAATAAATTTTAAATATCGACATTGTGTACCACAAAAATATGTAAAATCAAAATATCGGGGTATAAAAAGAAAAAGTTCTTATGTATTGTTAAAAATGATGTAATTTTACCATTATTCAATTGCTTATAAATTTTATTTTTTATTTAATATATAAATATGTAATTGTGTACATTTTTTATGTATGTCTAGCTAGACTAAATTTCAGCCCTATGCATTAACTATGTCACCTTTACAATGACATGTAAAAAACATAAAATATTAAGTTTGACCCCTTATAATTCGTGAACTGTAATGATTTGAAATGATTGAATCATTTTTACATAATATCATAACTATAAAATTGTTGAAATAATGCAATAAAAGTTTGTTGGTCGAATGACCTTAACAAAGCGGGGGAAGCAAATGACTGAATAAACATTGTTTATGGTCAGTTCTTTTTCTATCATTGTTTGTATATTTTGAATTATGATTAAAATAAGTTGTATTTTATCCTGTTTAAATATCCATAGCTCTTTATTAATTTCGGAATTATAAGTTCAAATTTATATATATTAAGTTTTAATTATCTATGTATTTACTGGACTGGATACACATTTGGAAGAAGACCCAGGGTGCCATTTGAAGGCTTACAAAAAGAGATGCTTTAAATTTTTTTTTAAAAAGAACAAAATAAAATAAAAAAAGAGAATAATCACCACAATAAGCAGTCCAAGCCTCAAGACCAACAACTAAACAATGAAAAATTAATCCTGGAGAGTTTAAAACTATTTTTAATCATTGATCTTTTAAGAAATTTCACCAAGTTTTTTCGACCAGATCATCTTCTAACTAATCTTTTTGTCCTGCTAGCCTGTTGTGATTTGTTTTCGCCTCATTCTTTATATACTCAGATATTACTTGTTCAAGTGAACATTGGGTACCCTTGAATGATTACTGAATTAAGTACTAATTACTACTAGAAAATATGTCCTCCAGGTTGGATTATAACTTAAGCGTCCTCATCTTGAAGAGGATTCCGGAAAATTGCAGAACTTAATAAATGTTACTTTTACACTTATTTTATGAATTCTATCAATTATTTATTTAAGTAAAAATTTTAGTTTCAACTTACAATCATATTTAGAACTGTATCTATTTAATACTATTAACTATTTCGCTTCGTCACCAAGGCGACATCAATATTTGTACGAGAGTATCCGTGTATTGCTTTGTAATCTGGACTTGTTGCTTATTTGTACTGTCTAGGGTTATTTTATTGTGTAAGTCCATGCATTTTTCACTGAATCCGAATTTATTACTTATGTCTATTAATATTTATGCAATTCAAACATAACAACATAGCCACACTTAAGAGCTATTTCTTATATAATTAACCCTAGTCTCCCAGTAGTACTCATTCCACAGTGTACCTGAGCTATATCAGCTCCTGTCGCACCCGAAGGTCCCGAGGTCCTACATCGAGTCTCCCGACATTATTGAGTTAGGAGAAGAACTAGCCGACGTCGCATTGTATAAATAAATTGCCCGTGAGAACTAGCGAGACCTGCGAGTTATCTGGTTAGAGAGCACATTGTTAGATGCTCAAGTCAGGCAGAGCAAAGAGAGGATATGGAAAGCGAGGGCAGTTTGAGAGAAAATCGACGCGCATTAACGTTGATCAAGGAAGCGGAAAACGGTGGGAAATCATCATTAGTGTACCCGAGCGAGATCCAAATTATACTTTCTATTACGGGCGATTAAATATATCATAAGACTGATGACTTAGACCTTGTGTTTACCTGTACAACTATTTTACTACTTACAATTATCTATGTATTTTGTTTTCACTTTCAAACCATTATATTATTTGGTGGTTTTAGAACAAAATTCTGGCATTCATTTTACTGATATAAACATGTGCAACATAAAATGCTACATACATTTACGATCTTCACTTGTTTGTGGCTCTTATTGGAAAAGGTGTATATTCTATTAGTTACTGATATTTTAAATGTAAAGTATCTATGTTAAGTTAAACTAATCATTCCTTCAGAAGTAATTTTTGGATCAGTAAAAAGTGGTTTATGAGACCAGACTTAGTTTCAGTCATCTAACTAATTTAAAAACCTTCTCTTATTGAAGTAATTCAACAAATTAAAGAGTTAATAAGCATTCTTTCTACTGTAACTCGTATAATTTATCCGTTAGTAAATAAAAATAAGATAGTTACTGACAAACTTCATGTGGCCTATTTGAATTGCTTATTGCCAGCCGAATCGATAGTAATTTTAGCAGAAATGAATATTTAATTTGTAAATGATTCTTGACTTGAAAGATTAGTCTTCGATCTCCGACTAATTCCATTAGGGTTGATTTTTCAGCCCCTTTGTGGTTTTACACTCTCTTTCCAGGTGGGTTAGTTTCCTGTTGTTCCATAGGGGTTGATGAGACTTAGTAGTGTGAGTAAAGGATGTGGAGGATGTTGACGAGAACTCGCCTTAAAAGAGAATGTGTTACCACATATTAGATCAAAACACACTTGAATGTTCCCGATTGAATCCCACTTTACAGGGTGGGGTTGAAAGTGTCACATTTTAATTTGATTGAGAGAGAGAGTTATATAAATGTGTGCGTAAGTAGATATATTTGGTGAGATCCTACCTGCTGCTGAAGATCCGGTGAATCAGTAACCCAAGTAGGCCTACCTAGGGTTGTGATGAGAGGATCTTGGTGGGTTTTGGTCTGACGCACAGTTACAGAAGTTAGGATGAGAAGGGGGTTATTTCATCTAACGAAAGAGAGTGCAAAACACGAAAAGAGACTAAGAAGTTGAGCTGCGGTGATGACGCACTTCCACCTTTGAGAAAAACACTTTGCGAACTAAAGAAAAAACGCGCGCAAAAACACAAGAGAGCAAAATGTACCACCCTTATAAAAATTAATTAATGAAAAAGGGTGGTAGACAGAAAACTGTGATAGTCATACTAAATAATAATGAATTAATATAGATGAAATATTTAATTATGTAAAAAATAATGAAATTTATATTAAAACAATAAAATATAATGAAAAAAATACTAAACAGTGTAGACACAATAATACCATATCTTTGCTATTTTAACTACAAAAAGCTTTGAATTAAACTTAAGATAACAACAAGCTTGACAATTTTCTACATACCCTTGAATTATTAATTTAAAAAAAATTCTTAAGATGGTCATCATTATATGCCATACACTGTTGTAGTAAACACTTCTTGAATCTTGGAACGATCTTGCTCTATGTTTCTTGTCGATTCACTTCAACTTACACCACAATTCTTTCTTTAAGTTCCTGAACTGCTCTTGAGTGAGTTGCGTAAGCATGACTCTTTTATATGCCCCACAAGACAAAGTCCAGAGATGTTAAGTCAGGTGAATGTGGTTGCCAGGCAATATTCCCAAATCCTGAAACCAGGTGCCCAGAAAACATTGTGTGAAGCACCTCCATTGATGTTTGACCGTTTTGACACCTGAACTGCAACGTAAGGGCATTTATGCCATCAACATGCGGTTATAGCAAGATGGTGCAAAGACACATAGAGACCACACATAAATGGTGGTGCTTCAAACAATGTTTCTTGGGCAGCTCGTTTCACGATTTGGGGACATCACATGGTCACCACGTTCACCACATGTAATTTATATTGTGGAGCATGTTAAGAGTCATGTTTACGCGACTCACCCAAGAACAATTCAGGAACTTAAAGAAATAATTGGGGTGGAAGTTGAAGCAATTCAACAAGAGACATTCCGCAAAGTCATGTCAAGCTTGGAAAAGAGCATACAATAATATATTACAAATAATGGTGGCCATCTTAAGAAGATTTTTTTTAAACAAATAATTCAAGGGTGGGAAGAAAATGTTCAATCTTTTGCTGTTATTTCAAGTTTAAATTAACCAATTGATATTTAAAATAATAATGATAAAGTTATTAAATGTGTAAACCCTTTCTGCCCCATCCTGTACAAAACCAGATTCTACAATGCCAGTGCGCCTGTCACAACATTAAATGTGGTTGGATATACGACTATCTCAGTTGATAGACATAGCTTGAAGCACCAAGTTAAATTCCTGATATGGCCAACACTTTATTATTGACGAAATGGAAATATCATACAATTTTAATAAATATGATTTCGTATCAGATAGATTAAGTGTAGTGTCTTTTCTACAATTAAGTTAATTGAAAGTCAGTTGATCATGTGGGAAGTTGGTCGAGTAAATGTAGTCTATCTACAGTACGTTAAATAGCCACGTACAGAAGCAGTAATCCCAAGAAAAATATGGAAATAAAGTAAATAATTTTGGCCATAAGGGAGAGTTGAAACACATATAATGTGTGTGATCGATAACCTTGGTGTTGTGGGCAAGGTTCATACATAGTTAATATGAGTTATAGATATCCTTGGTGCTGTGGCACAGGGTTCATACATAGTTAATATGAGAGATAGATAGTCTTGGTGTTGTGGGCAAGGTTCATACATAGTTAATATGAGTTATAGATATCCTTGGTGCTGTGGCACAGGGTTCATACATAGTTAATATGAGAGATAGATAGTCTTGGTGTTGTGGGCAAGGTTCATACATAGTTAATATGAGTTATAGATATCCTTGGTGCTGTGGCACAGGGTTCATACATAGTTAATATGAGAGATAGATAGTCTTGGTGTTGTCGGCAAGGTTCATACATAGTTAATATGAGTTATAGATATCCTTGGTGCTGTGGCACAGGGTTCATACATTGTTAATATGAGAGATAGATAGTCTTGGTGTTGTGGGCAAGGTTCATACATAGTTAATATGAGAGATAGATAGTCTTGGTGCTGTGGCACAGGGTTCCAACATAGTTAATATGAGAGATAGTCTTGGTGCTGTGACACAGGGTTCATACATATGTTAATATGAGAGATAGATAGTCTTGGTGCTGTGGGCAAGGTTCATACATAGTTAATATGAGAGATAGATAGTCTTGGTGCTGTGGGCCTGGATTAAATTTCTTCCTCTAAAATCAGTGTCAAATACACTGAGGATATAACACAAACTGTGTTCTGACATCAACAAATTAGGTAGAGCATCTGTCTTCTTGGCTAAAGTCCCAACTTCTATTCCCGGAAGGCTAGAATGTATTTTTCACTTACATTGTACGTTAGCAAGATTACCTTGAATTGCCTCACTAATGTAGACTACCACTTTGATTATAATGTTAAATAGTTCCTATATATGAGTTTTCATCAAAACCATTAGAAGCTATTTTGAGAAAATAATTCTTTTCTGCCTTAAGTAAGTTACCCCTAATTCTAGGGATGGATATCTAACTCCAATACCTATCTTGAAAAATTTAGAAAAACCCTAAAAACAAAATTTTAGCCTGATTGGTAAAATGGTTCCTCAGCACTAGTCGCAGTAACTGATCATCTTGCGCGCGCGCGCACACACACACACACNCACACACACACACACACACACACACACACACACACACACACACACACACAAAAGAAGATTTTTCGGATTCAGGGACTCATAAAACTTTGACCTCCATCAAAATCTCGAATTAGGCCTAGATTTTTTAAAGATCGCAATACATTCTTTCTCCGAGGACGCGATAAAATCAAAATGGAACCATCCAAAACTATTCTGTCTGATATTACATATTTTGTGTCCCTGGAATATACTCATATTCATATTTAAACTCTGCAGTCTGAAACCTTATCTTATGGAACAGCAACTATCAACTGGGTTAAGAGTTTCAGGTTTAATTCCCGACATGGCAGAACGGATTATTGGTTTAATTGGGGAATCCCCCTTCACAGTGATGAAATGTTGGCCTAGGGACCTGATGAAGTGTCTTTTAGAGAGTCAAGCTAGTTTGTAAATCGTGTGCTGATATGACCACTTGTCTCAGAAAGTACAAGTTAAATTTTTTTGTTTGTTTTCCAGGTTTTTCCTCGGAGGTCTTATTATTTTGAAAGCGATAGTACGCCGACCCGTGCCTGACGATGAACGAGGAGATCGGGGGCGATTCAAGGGTGAAGTCGAATCACACCACAGCCACCACCCAAGTGTGTAGCGCGCTACTGCTGCACCAGCCGGTGATTGGGGGAACTATTATAACAAACATGACGTCATCACCTGAAAGTGCAGGGGGCTCGGCAGACGATAACCCGGGGGTCGCGAACCCTTACGTGCAACAGCTACTGGAGGAGAGACATCGCTTGGAGGAGAAGTTGAGTGTCGCTGGAGGGACAGAGTTGCTTCTCACCAAGAAGTTGCTGATGAATGGTAAGTCATGACTTGTTCTCTATTGGAAACTGGAGTTGGACCTCCAAACTGTTTTTATTCAGCTCACTAGGGCCAAGATTTCGAGGACCTTTCCTCTTTTTTGGGGTAAATATAAGATGCTCATTTGTACATAAACTATAAACATGTATTTGTATTTTATTTTAATCAGATAATGTGCTATTTGAGTTTTAAAACAAAGATTATATGTATGCCCACACAATAAACGTAGAATTAATAAATATATACATTTTCAGAAGATTGTATAATTGGATGTACATAAATCCAGCGTTTTCTCAAACGTGTAAGAAACAAACTAAGACATAAAATCACCCTTGACTCACTCGTGAGTTTGTTCATTAAACAAGAAATGTCTTCATCAGTTATTTACAATGATGTTACTAAGGAAGTTAAGTACCTAACACCTGCAGATGAGTGTCCACTCATTCTCTAGAACAAGAATATGAACAAAGAATTGACTTTTGTCCTTTTCGGTTGGCTCATCATGGTTTCTTATTACATCGCGTTTCCTTCCATACCGGTGCTAGAGTAGTCGAGCAGAAACTCCTAGACGTCAGAAACCCAGTGGGACTAACTTAACTGTGTAGAGCTGTCCAACAGTAGGAGAACAATGAGGGGAGGAGGAAAATACGAATCACAAAACTATTTGTGTTGTGACCCCCTTATTAAATGGCATCATTCGATTCACAAAGATCCATTCTACGCTCCAATACCAGTTATCTTTTGTTTATTGAGCATTAAGGTCCTAATGATCAACAGAAATATGTGGATTTTTGGACTTTTCAGCGCGAAGATACATATTTACATATCTATTTATTAATAGGTTTATATAGAAATACTAATATCATTCCGGTGAAAACAAAACTTGTGTCTTATAACCAGTTTTATTAATAATTAACTTAAGCGCAATATATGATTGGCACTATCTCAGCTACAGAAGAAGTCCTCTCTAAGGGCTCCTCTCATTACACGGATAACGCGTAGCTTAAGTAATACCATTCTCTCAAGGCATCCCATAGGGGTGCGTTAACCTAGGAGTCTTCGTCAGAAAACAGTGGAATTGTGCCCAGTGAAACTGTATAACTGTATTTAAAAAATGAAAAAAACCTTTACATATAGCTATTCTAACATTTAATAGCTATTTCAGTGAACCCAATTTGGCATTTGTCAAGTGAAGAACGCAGAACCTCTCACTTTTATATTATATTTGGTACGAAAGTAATCTTGTACCTAATGCCACGGTTAATCGGCCAGGGGATCTAGTAACTGGGAAGCCATACAATATTATGCCTCAGTTAGAAAAAGTTTCAAAGTGAGATTTTCCGCAATATTCATTGCAGCACATCGAATTTGGAACCAATTTACTAGTTTTTTTCCTTAAAATAAGTATTTATCAAGTTTGTTGCATTTTAAAAATCTAGTGAAACTGTTCCACTGGTCTCACATCCATTGTTTTCTAAAGTACACCACAGGAAAATGCAGCACAATGCGACGTCTAGATCTAATGTATAACCTACCTGAGTTAGGTGTGGTGGAGTTGGATGGGGAGAAGTCTCCAGGACGTATCAAGCCACAGCTCGTGTCAATATTCACAAAGCAAAGGAGCTCCCATCGGGACGCATCTCAATAGCTCCAAGTTTACCTTTTGAAAGGAAGTCGGGGAGACGGAATAACTAGATGTTTATCTTAGTGAAAGTTCAATCACTAGTAAAATAACCCTACGGTTAAGTCAATCAACAATCCGACACTTTAGCTCAGTTGGTAACATGTCTGTCTACTGAGCTAAGAGTAACGGGTTCGATTCCCACCATGGCAAAGCAAATTGATCATTGGTGAAATGTGGGTTTACACTTTCACAGTAATGAATTAACGGCCGGGGACTGGATGTTGTGTCTGTCCTAGTCTTATGTTAGACTAGAAGATATATGAAGCTACGACAGGTCTATCAAGCTGGTAGGGGAAAATATATTACGAATAAAAAACTGGCCCAGGCCACAATCTGTAAACACTAATGGACGTAAAAAAAGTAAAAGTTAGGGCCCTTGGCCCTGTCGAGTGCAGGTCTAAAACCAAATTTATGGGATGGTGGACGGGAGGATGAAAGAAATGGTGAGGCTTCACAACCAACCAAAGTATCCTTCCACGCCAGCAAGAACAGATGGATCACTGAAACCATAGATGGCGCTAGCTGACAGGCCTTGCAGAAAAACATTCGTTTGGAAATACCAGTTTTCTCGAGAACGAGTGAAATGTTTATGTTCATATTTTCAACACCCCTGCCAAGATAATATATCGATATTTACTAATTGTTACATTTTCTAATTTTTATTATGAAGCCAGCAATTTTCTATTGAAAAATGTCAATTTTATCGATATTTGATCACTGATAAAATTATAGAGGAGGTGTGTATATAAAAAGTATAACTTAATCAACATGCTTCTATTCTTGAACAAACAGTTTCCGAAAATAAAATTGCAAAACAATAAAAAAAATTCTTGAAGATAACCCTTTGTTCCCATGGATCTGCATTTCCACACCAAACGAAAAGGGCCAATCGCTTTAAGTCAATCAACAGCTGACGTTAGCTCGAATGGATGGTAAGACGTGTTTGGAAAAAATTTAACAGCTATTTTATTTTAAGGTCCACTGCTGCTATAAGGCCATTTCTAATTCTAGGTCCAGTTTCTCAATCACACTTAGTACGCCTCAAGTGCGGTGCTATACTAAAATTAATACAAGACACCTACCTAGACCATAATGTAGTGAGCCAGTTTCATAGTCAGAGATGGTGACATCTAAAAGAAGGTTATTATTTTCTTAGTAATACTAGATTATCAATAGTTATTTCCGAATGTATTGACATTAATTACTTCCAGACAACGTTTCCAATTAAGAACCTTCTACTGGTTGTCACCAACATCTCCTACCGTAGATGGGTTATTGTACTAACCCATCGGTGGGCCCGTGGACTAAACGACAAGCACATATAGTAAGGTTTCCAGTGATGGATGGTGGAGGGGGAAGGAGAGGCCAGGTATACTGGGGATAGTTTTTCTTAAATGGTCTCTCACTTCACTTCATGGAAATGCTGTTATATTCATATAAATTCTATCTTTCACATTAAATGCTATTGTAGCGCACCTCCTTAATTTACCCCAGAAACCAAGGTCGGTGTGCAACAATGTACAAGGAAAAAAAAAAGAAACATAAATTTGCAGAGGAGCCGAAGGACTATACAAAACAAATGGGCCATAATGGTTCATTATGTTCTGTTATCCCGGAGCCACTTAACAGAATTTCTTATGACAATAAAGAGTTAGATTAAATTCCCAGAGGTCAACTATATGACACAAGAAAAAGGCTTCAATATCTTTGATTATTTTATTTATATATGAATAAGATATTAGGATATGGTCCCAAAAGGGAAAATAAATATACATGAAAAATTATTAGAATTAGTTAACAATCCAAAAAAATTTGCTATCCATTATAACGCCGATGCCTCAAATTTGATAACAATAGGTAAAGCCTGCAAAAGTCATTAAAAATTTGATATCACAATGTGTTGCCAAAAGTGAATAAAAATATATATAGTAAAAATTCAGCAATGATTTAAGTTTTAAAAAAAAATATAAATTTGGCTTCTCAACTTGTATAGCCACAAAGATATAATATTAGAAAGTTAAAGTTTGGTAATTACATAAATTATCCAAAAGGGGATAAATATATTTTAAACTTTTGATAATCCTTTAAGTTTTCAATCTGTCTCAAAAGAATAGACATCTCGTACAACAACAAAGAAAAGACTTTAAAGTATTAGTGTTTGGCAATAAATGTTCCCAATTCTAAGTTTTCTATCTATCTCAACAAGAAAGAAAAACTTTTTAAAGTTTTAGAGTTTGACAATAAATGTTCTCAAGTCTAAGTTTTCTATCTATCTCAACAACAAAGAAAAACTTTAAAGTATTAGAGTTTGACAATAAATGTTCTCAAGTCGAACAGACTATAAATTTTGCATTTAAAAAAGGTTATCAATTCGTTCCATTTCATAACAACAATTTACTGAACGCGACCAAAAGACGGTCTTTACGCTGGCCAAACAACCATAAAAAATTCTAAGTTCCATTTTAACTGATTTGTATATTTTAAAAATAAAGTTTAGGCCGAAATAGAATTTTGATATACATAGTCCAAAAGGGAATTTTTACCTTTTCTAATACTGAACACCTAGATGTGTTCTCGGAGTAAATCAAGACAAGAGTGACGTTCTTGACCTCTCACGTCAATATATACGCTCGTTTACTCGCTCAGAGAGGGGATGAAGGGGAAGCAAAAACAAAGGAGAACAACATCACATGACAGAGAGAGAGGGCTACTCGAAGGCACGGGAATGATGGAGAAGCACCTCGAACAAAAACTTTCCACAGAACATGAGTTTCTTTCTAGCACATACGTCACACATTTTCCCGGCATTCCCAGCGACTCCTGGTGCCACAAGCTCGACTCAGTTAGTCTTAGAACACAGTTTGTTGTGCGCGGAGGTGTGATTGGAGACGTGATGCCACAACACAGTATAATCGGGCGGTGGTAAGCCTACACTTGTTTTGTTTCGTTCTTGTTTAGTTGTGGACTTAGTTTCTTCTTGTAGCTTAATAGCATTAAACGCTACACTATCTTACTCCGTTAGCTTAGCTAAATGTTGATGGTTCAAAGAGGTAGTAGGACACGAAGGACACCCGGTGTAGAACACAACAGGAGGTATCAACGAATCTTTTTAACATTAAATTATTATTATTATTATTATTATTATTATTATTATTATTATTATTAGCAGCACCGCGTCTTACTACCCGTTCGGGTTATACGCACTTACGCTAATGTGCAATGGTAGGGTGATTTTGAGATGAAATGGAGGACCTACAGTTTAATGTGGAATCCGAACCACGGTGTAGGCATGGAATTCCTCACATTCACAAGTTTTGATTAATACACACCTTTCAGAAGTGAAGGAAGGGGTTGACAATCAGATAAATCTGTGCCAGGGCCAAGGATTGAACCCCGGGCCCCCAGCACAGAAGTCTGACACCTTACCCCTAGACCACCAGGTCACCTCTAACATTAAATCCATTTGAAAACAATTTAAAGTAATTTTTAAATTTATTGGGTTTGAAGGTTTTAAGCATTTTATAATTTACTGATAAGCTAATAATATACTCATTGAGAAGGGATACACAATACATTGGTAATGTATTTTTCGGTAGAAAACTGGGTTGAAACACCTTCTGGAACTACCCTATGTGTAACAGTCATTACTTAGGGCCTTTTGTAAACTTACTTCTAACATTAAGTTTTTCAAATCTAGAATCCTTTTTATATTATTTCAAACACACGTTGACTCAAACTGTTGCCTCTCTGACACAAATAGTCGTGTGTCAGTTGACATTTGAAAAATAACTTTCAACATTAGGGTCTAAAGACTAACCAGTAGTTATATTAAATAATACCAATAATATAAAATATTTTATCTTCGTATTTACGACTCAATAAAATGATAGTAAAATGAAACTACCTAAAAGTTTTTAACAAAACTACCTCGTCTAAAACATTTCCAAGAGGTCAAAACACTTTATGTCATGATGAAATTACACATTCCACTCTTGCTTTCGAAATCATCACATGAAACATATTTTCTTTTAAAGTCACTATTAAAATTTAGTCATTGTCTGTTTAAAAAAATGTAAGCAGGTAAAATAACTACTTTGGTAATCTACAAATCTAATAATAGTAGGAACTTTTTACAATTACTACCTGGGAATTGAACCCAAATCTCTTAGTGCGCATAAATGTTGTTTAAGCAGGAAAGTCTCTTTAGAAACTTGCACAAGGTGAACTGTATCAAGTTTCCAGGAAAATCTATCGTTTATATGAGTCTTTTAAATATAAACTGGTTGGCCTTCCCATTTCACACAGATTATAGAAGTCGTAAAATTTGATAACTCCAGTGAGAGAATTTCATAATCGAATTTGAACATCTTCCCCATCTTTCCCCAACCCCTTCTCTCTATTTGGGGCTAGACACATATGTACATGGTGACAATTACCATATCATCACTTGAGTCATCTGACCCATTTACCACATTGAAAGAAGTCTTATCTCGAGCGTTAAGTTATCGATTTATTTACACTTTATCAGAACCGAACCACCACTTATTTTTAAGATGAATTTTAAACTATAAAGCTATACTCGTATTTACGTAAGTATTTAAAGATTCTGTTGTAGACGCTGAGAAAGTTGTAGGATGGTATTAAATGGGCCGTTTTATATATCACAAGTTTGGAGACCGGGTGAAATAAAAGTTTCCTTTTAACTTGCACTCAATTGCCTAACACTCTCCGCTAAGTTTTACTGAAGAAAAATATGACGTCTCGTATTTTTATGAATTATAGCGAGCGCACATGAATAACACAGCAAACTAAAGCAACGTGAGATAACTTTCAGGCACGGGACAGAACCTAATGGAGCAAGATTTTTTTTTTGAGGTTAGTTTACTGAAGGGCAAAAAAAAAAAATTGATTTTCTCAAGCGATTTTGATTAAAATTCGTATTTTATCACTGTTTAACATTACAAATAAAATGGCCACTCGCATTTTTCCTTTTAAATTAATTTTAGGGTACTTCACAATGGCGGAAATTTTCATCTACTCAAATATTTGAGATATTAAATTTATTATCATTGTAAAGTTGTAGTACTATTAAAAATAAAAATATTTGAAATATATGTATCTATTTATCTAACTGAGATATAAGCAAATATAGATATATATTTAATTGCGTTTTCTCAATGTTTCAGTAAAAGTGTATAATACTTCATCTATGCTCTATGATGATCTATTTTTCCAACATATTTCTGGAAACATTTCTATCCTTTCGTTTAAAAATCTTAAGAGTTTAAAGTAGATATCTCAATGTTTAATAATGAATAGAGAATGTTTGTTCAACACCATAATATATTAAGAATTAATAGCCAAAGCTATTATTTATGCTTATTAGTGGGGATTACTCCACCTAGACATCATATTCTGAAAATTGAAAAATGACACCTGGACACGGGAATCGAACCCGGGACCTCTGGTTTAGTACGCCAATGGTCTAACCACTGAGCTATCCAGGATTCGTCTCGTGCCCTGGGTCATTCTTCACTCATATTTTAAGGCAGAGTCTATGATGGGTTCGATTCCCGTGTCCAGGTGTCATTTTTCAATTTTCAGAATATGATGTCTAGGTGGAGNTCACATAATTGTAGCTGACGATTTCTGCTTTGTCCATCATAGACTCTGCCTTAAAATATGAGTGAAGAATGACCATGGGCACGGTACGAATCCTGGATAGCTCAGTGGTTAGAGCATTGGCGTACTAAGCCAAAGGTCCCGGGTTCGATTCCCGTGTCCAGGTGTCATTTTTCAATTTTCAGAATACCATAATATATATATAAACAAAACACACTTCTAATTACGAATTATCATTCGAGTGGTTTTTGAAAAAGCCATCTTTACAACACCCTTTTATTTAAAAAGAATTCTTTCTTATAGTGATTGAAGGGGTTTGCGTTTTTAAGCTTATTATAAATATAGTAGTTGCATTATAAATCATTCAAGGTTGGTTCAAAGGTAGCTGAAAGGCTTACTTGCAAATATATAATGTAAATTTTAACCACGTTATGCATTTGAATTGAATAAAATCATTTTAATTTTTCTTTTTTAAAAGTCACTAATTTATTTGAAGGTTAGAATAAAAATTAAAAAAAAAAGTTTGGTGAAATTACCATAAGCATTTAAATGTCCCATTTTAAGAAATTTCATTAATAGATGAATGGAGTCTTATTAAATTCATAACCCCTACCACCACTATTATGTTAGTAAAAAATTGAAACAACATTTTTAGTGATTATATTTAAAAATATTTTTTGGGTTTTTTGCTTGGGGGACTTTCCCAATTTAACGTAGGTATAATTATCCTCCCCTTTACCAGGTTACAGCCCTGTCTGGACGATGACATCTTGTAGGCACTTTGTTCGTGGTTTATGTCGAGGACTGTACGATGGTTTCCTTTATGAGCGTCCGCTCCGTATCCCGCTACACCCCTTCATCAATTAACCCCCCTCATGCCCTTCGCTCATCTCACATAATCCATTATTTATCATCCTCCTCCAGCCCAAGTGACAGCTTAAAAGGTACAAAGTTACACCGCAAAGCTCATACCCTAGCTTGGACCAATCTCATCTCATAACTCATCTGCCAACATTCCGGAGATGTGGGTAAAGTTGCCCGCCTCATTTAGGAAAAAGCAGGGGGCCCAACCGCGAAGATGGTGGGCTAGATCATTTCTCATTCATCCACTTTACTAACAATGGGAGGGAAATTGGCAGATTAAACTATCTTGTCAAAAGGAAGAAGGATGACGAATTTAGAGTTTAAGAAATCGACTGGCAGTAATAAACTAATCTTTGAGCAATAATAAAAAACTCCAACTTTACTTTACATCCATTACTCTTTCTAGCCTGTGATCTGGGTCAGTTTTTTATTCAAGACATATATTTTCCACTACCGGCTGACTAGGCTTGTAGCAACTTCTTATGTCTTATAGTCTATCCTAATACTAGGACAAACACAACATCCAATCCCCAGCCGTTAATTTATCAATGTGACAGGGTAAACCAATATTTTCATCAATGATAAATATTCGACCATGCCGGTAATCGAACCCGGGACCCTTAGCTTACTAGGCAGACACACTACTGACTGAGCTAACGTGTCGGACAGAAAACTCTATATAAAAGAATAAATCAATCTTCCAATGCACGTACCCGGGGTTTGAATATAGATCCCCGAGATCAGCCAATCTGCCAACTCACATTGAGCTCTGCCGGTAAGTATTTAGTTTTCTCCGTTACAGGTAGACACGTGGATCAAGGTGTCAGTCTCTTTTGGTGCTGTTTGATAGAGACGGGACGTTAGGGTTCGAAACCCAGGCTGGACTTACTAAGCTAACATTTCTTGAATCTTCTCCCCCTTTCCCTACGCTCAAATGTGGGTTCATTTCCTCTACATTTTACCTCCCACGTTCCTATAAAAGTATAATGAATATGGTATATTCAACATAATTATGATTTAATAACAATCTAATGAGTAGGAATTAAAATAGTATTCTAGATAAAATATACTCTCATTGGCCTGGTAAAAGAATGAGACAGACCCAGAAAAAAATAATAATAGCAAACTACCTCTGAGGGAACCTGTTATTTACTTTCTCTATGGCATAATAAATTCCAAAGGTCATTACTATACTTAAAAAATACCTATACCTATTTTTAGCTAGTTATATCCCTTCTACCTCATTACACCCTATCCCTAACTTGAGCTAGTTATATCCAGTCCACCTCATTACACCCTATCCCTACCTTGAGCTAGCTATATCCAGTCCATCTTATTACACCCCATCTCTATCTTGAGTAAGTCCTATCCAGTCCACCTCATTATACCCCATCTATATCTAGATATAGTTATATCCTGTCCACCTCATTACACCCTATCTATATCTCAAGATATTTCTATCCAGTCCACTTCATTGAACCCTATCCCTATCTTTAACTATTTATATCAAGTCCAGCTCATTACACCCCATCTCTATCTTGAGCTAGTTCTATCCACTCTATCTCATTACACCATATCCCTATCTTGAACTAGTGCTCTCCATTATAAATCATTAAATCTTATCCCTATTATGAGTTAAATCCATAAAATACAGCTCATTACACCCCATCTCTATCTTGAGCTAGTTCTATCCACTCTATCTCATTACACCATATCCCTATCTTGAGCTAGTGCTCTCCATTATAAATCATTAAATCTTATCCCTATTATGAGTTAAATCCATAAAATCCAGCTCATTACACCCCATCTCTATCTTGAGCTAGCTCTATCCACTCTAGCTCATTACACCATATCCCTATCTTGAGCTAGTGCTCTCCATTATAAATCATTAAATCTTATCCCTATTATGAGTTAAATCCATAAAATCCAGCTCATTACACCCCATCTCTATCTTGAGCTAGCTCTATCCAATCTATCTCATTACACCATATCCCTATCTTGAGCTAGTGCTCTCCATTATAAATAATTACACCCTATCCCTATTATGAGTTAAATCCATACAATCTAACTCATTAGACCCTGTCCCTAGCTTGAGCTAGGTATATCCCTTCTAACTCATCAAACCCTATCCCTATCTTTAGATAGTTATATCTAGTCCACCCCATTACACCCTATCCCTATCTTGAACTAGTTCCATATATTGTACCTCATTTCAACCTATTGCTATCTTGATCTAGCTCTATCCATGATATCTCATCACACCCTATATATATATATATATATATATATATATATATAT
>CABFWO010000534.1:218205-261236 GCA_902155825.1 Timema genevievae | reverse complement strand
ATATATATATATATATATATATATATATATATATATATATATATATATATCTTGAGCTAGTTCAATTGGTTTTAAAAATAAAATTTATAATTTAAAACCGGTTGTTTGATTATGCCATTTTTATTTTGGAAATTTGTAGATAGAAAAATCTTTCGTAGGAACTATGACTCATGTTTAATCATCGAAACATTACAAAATCCTGTTAGCTTTAACACATCAAAGTAAAGTTTATATAATTATAACCATTTGGATTAGTCGACTATTAATCTTAAATTACATAAAGCCACAGGAGTTGAATAAAAATGAACCTCAACAGGAATTAAATAAAAAGTAAACCAAACGAATCGTCAGCTTGAAGCGCATTGTAGCGTGTTTGGGAGAAAGCTATTGAAAGTGTGTTCTGCCGTGCGTTTAGTCACTTCAGAAGCGAAATAATGTGTACAGTAGGCCAAAATAACGGAGTTCTTACCGTTGAGAAAAAAAATAATATATTTTTTTGTGATGTACTCAAATGGATTATTATATATTCTTAGGTTTTTTTTAACGTGCATCTTGTGAAATGTTTTACTCAAAAACGGGTGGCATTAATTATTCCTCTTATTTGAAATCAATATTTAACAATTAAATGATTTATGGAATGTGTTTGTATGAATTTAACAAAAATAACCACCAATTTTTTACTAAATTAAACGACAATATGGTTTTATTCAACGATTCACAGTTTTTTACTTCTCTAGGTAAGTCACCTAATAGATTGGTATCAGTAAATTAGATTCAAGAGGAAATTCACCCAAATTACTTATAGGGACAGAGGAAAAGTATTTAATACAAACTACCTCTTATATATTTATCTGGGACTTGCACCCCAACCTCCCAACTACCGGTAAACAATACCAAATTAACGAAGGTACGGTATTATAATTTCTAATTAGTGTAAGTAAAACCAACGCTATCCACCACATTGATACCTGTCAATGAGTCGACCCCTCCGTCAAGATCACCAAAATGAAATGTGAGCTTAACTCCTAAGTTCAATCAGCAACCGATGCAGTTAAAAAAAACATGATCAAAATAATTTCAAAATATATTCATGACTATCCTTGGTTTGCCTCTGATTTAAATCAATACTGTATTTATTTAAATTAAATAATGAAAACTTTATTCATGCCTGGGCTCAACAATGTTTTTTATATTTAGGAATATATCTTAAGTAACATAATTTTCAAGATGAATCATGTGTGTAAATATAATACTACCTATAGCTGGGAATAGAAGCTTAGTGCTGTATAGATGTAGATAGCTCAGTGGTAGAATGCATGCTAAGCCAAGATTCACGGAGCGATTCCCTTGAACAGGTAACAGTTTCAACATACTGATATATTAAACACACATTTGAGAATGACAAGTGATAGTTTGAATATTCTTTTACATACCATAAACATGTATTAATTATTTATTATTTATCATGCGCTTTATAAACACAAGTATATACTATCATATAACTCACACATTAACTTAAGCTCGGTTATAACACTTAATACAATAAATTAAACATTAGTGAAAGTAGTTTCAACTCTTGATACTCTAGGATGGAAAAACATGAAAAGACTAGTAATATTTTAAAACTAAACGTTAATTTGAATTAAGGTGACCTACTTCAGCGAACACATGGTCAAAGGCGCTACTATAGCAGTGGACTTGACTACCGATGATGGAAAGATGGAGGTTCGAATCTCGGGCGGGTGTATTGAGGGTGATTTTCCCAAAAGGGTTTTCTATACCCTCTCCACGCAACTGTGGGTACAATTCATCTAAATATAGCCATATAGCCATATAGCCTTCATAATCCCTTGAAATACAAGGATAATTAGTAAATAAGCGAATAACACAAATGGGTAGTAAGACGGGGTAGTAATAAAAAAACTAAGGTGTAAGTGTAGCGAACACAAATAAAGGGCAGAGTTTTTGCACTTTAGATATAATTTTTTTTGTTTAAAATATATCAAATAATTCTCCCATGGGAACATAAATTTTAATTTTATTCATATGGTGATCTCAAAAGTTGTTTTTTATCATATGGAATATATGACCGGGAAGGACTTGATGTCCAGGCTTGGTCGGGGATGTGTGGACTATTAGCCGCTCTTGTGGCACAGAACGTTGCCCAAGGAACACCACAGGAGGCTGTCAACACGTCATATGAGATGATGTGATGATGGTATCATGGAGTTGCGGAGAGTCTAAATCTAACCTAAGCGTAATTAAATAAACCCTGGTGACCTTTGGGATCATTCCACTTAAAGGAAAAATACCAGTGGTACCAGCCGGGAATCAAACCCGGAACCCCTATACTCGTAGTCAGGTGCATTGACCACTACATCATGGGGTTGGTTTAAGAAGTGTTTGAATATTGGTCAAGAGTGTTCTGGAATTTAACGAAAACATTTTCTTTTCATTTAAAAAATTTATCATCTAATGTCACTATGCACATGATAGATATTTAACGACTGTTGATATAACAATATGGAGAAAATTATGCTCTTTGTATCTACTGGTGCAATAGTTTATTTTTATAGGCCAAGAAAGTTTTGCTATAAAACCATACAATCCCACCTTAGGTACCTTCGAAATTATAGTTGACGGCCTTATCCTGCAGCAGTGGTTAGTTAATGTGGCCCACTATGTGTGTTCTAATTCCCACACCTATCTTACACTGTCCCAGTAATATATACCCTTATTTGTGGTGATTAAATGAAGGGATTCCGTTAGATGATAAGCCGAATTTCAGTATAAAAAGATAGTAAATAAAATATTCATTTTTGTTTAGAAATGACAACAAATACACTCTTTTTAATTTGCGTGGTGACACAAATAGAAACATTATGGGTAGAGTTTGTATATACCAAACAAAGCAACCATATAGTTTGATTAAACACTGTTACTTTTTACTCTCATACTTGTTAATTTTTAAATATTTGCCCTCGATCACAATATTGCCGTTGTATTAGCCGTTTCAAATATATGTTTTTACAAATTAACTTTGGTCGAAGGAAAAATGTTTCTCAGATTTTTGAGTATTTTAAATGTTGTTATCGTTAATTCGCACTAAAACCAACAAAATTGACCACAATTCGCATTTAATAGGCCGAATAACTAATGTCTTGAAAATTTTTGTTCCATTTTATTTAGCGCAGGTATTATAAACTATCCGACACCTTAGCTCAGTCAGTTGCATGTCTGTCTATTAAGCTAAGGCTCCCGATTTAAATTCCCGGAATGGCTGAAAAATTAATTATTTGTGAAATGTGGGTTTACCCTTTCACAGTGATGCCAGGCCAGGCCAGGTCAGGATTGGATGTTGTGTCTGTCCTAGTCTTAAGTTAGATTATAAGGCATATGAAGCTACGACAGGCCTAGCCAGCTGGTAGTGGAAAACATATGGCTTGAATAAAAAAATCTGACCCAGGCCACAGGATGGAAACAGTAATTGATGTTAAAAAGAACATTATAAATTTAAAAAAAATGTTACATTAAACTTTAATTATGTTTTGTCAGCCATTTTAATGTCAAAAGCAAAAGTTTATAACCACCTCGCGAAATTTCGGTCTATTTACCCACTAAACCTTACATTAAAGAGACTGAACCAGGTGACAGCATTTATTCCGACACTAGTGTGAGCTATAGCCCCTACTGGATTTTAAATGAGACATTGTAAAATAGGACCTTCAAGTTGTATACTGTACTTCTGGCTAATGGTTTGTGTGGTTACAGCAGTAACTGTACCTTTGGGTGTTGTAACAAACTCACGTTTTCATTAAACAGGCCATTGTGTTGGCCAAGCACGACTCCCAAAAGTTGATTTTTGCCATTAAAACACTTGTTGCACAGCTTTCCACGGCTTATCGGATTACTTGTTGGGTATGTCTTAGCCATGCAAGTTCAACATTCTGTAAGGAGACCATTTTCAGGGATTACATCGCTAACCTCAAGGTCAACTTTATTTTACATCCCGATGATAGCCATTATAAGATATACATTTCACATCGTTTTGAAGAACCAAAGGTTTGACGAATAAGAACCATAAAACTTGTTGATTATTCCAAGCTGGTTGCATATACTGTGTGTACGGAAATGGCGTAGTGACGAGTGTTATATTTTTAACTGAAATTTAAAGAGACTCGTACATGTTGGTGTGTTTGGTTAAGCTTAACACCAAGCTCGACACATAAAATAAGGAAGAAGTTGATTAAATATATAACAAAGGCATTACATAAAATAAAAATAAATTAACATAGAAAAATCTCACATATTATCGTTAAAACCACATATCAGGCATTGTTATCGCAGTTTTTATAGCATTATTTTTTGGTAATAATAAATCAAATACTACTCCAGTAGGAATATAGAGTTTAATTTTCTACAAATGGTGACATCAACAGGTTGAATATATATCAAGAGCATAGCGGCATTTGATAAGAAACTTTTTAAATGAAGATGAAAAGTTGTCATTAAATTCCAAGACACCCTTGCCAAATATTAAACAATTGTTGATATCACCATGTGCAGAAAATTAAACTCTATTTTCCTACTGGAAAATTATTTGATTTCTTTCAAACAAACAAAAAAATGTTAGTATAAACACACAAAAAATACT
Source organism: Timema genevievae (assembly GCA_902155825.1). NCBI lineage: Eukaryota > Metazoa > Arthropoda > Insecta > Phasmatodea > Timematidae > Timema > Timema genevievae. The sequence continues at coordinate 256,582 of CABFWO010000534.1, read as the reverse complement.
GCCATTCCCTAGACTTCCACCTTAATTAAAACACAGCTCCTGGAGGAGGTTATCAACAACTGACTTTAGTTTCGAATAATTATAGACCCCTGAATACCCTAGTTCAGATAGTAGTGCGACTGTCCTAGCGATGTAATGATCTCGAGATCAATTCCCGTCACGGGAGAAATGTCTGATATTTAAAGGTATATATTTCTTTAATACGAAGCTCAATTGACTATCATAGTTCTGGTTGTTTTATCTGTTATATAACTAAGCCACGATGAATAAAATTTAGCGACATTACTAAACTTTTTGATGTGGCAAACTATATCAACCAATCAATGGCTTATAAGCTACTGTAACTAAAGACAGCGCAGCGCGCACGCCTATTACTAACCTCCCAGTTCAAATAACTTGAGATACAGGCCTAGTAACGGGATAGAGGACTACACTTCACACAATTAATAAATGTTTTCATCAGTGTCCCCCGTGTCCAACTCAAGTCACCAGCTAAGGTTCTAACTCTGGTCACATGACTAGCTACACGTGTTTTAGGTTAGTGTTGGACTAAAGTAGCCATCTTTGAACTTTTCCTGCTCAACCCAGCCTTTTTCAGGGCGGCTAAAACAGTCAAATAGCATCTGGTGAGGATTTTAGTTTTATTTGAACCTTACAGTAGCTCTCGTCAGCGTGATTATAGTAAAAAAAAGTCTGGTAGGGATTCTAGCTTTTTTGAACTATACAGTGGCTCTCGTCATGTTGGATTAAATAATCAAAAACATTATAATATATAAATAAATAATTACTATATCCATATATAAAGATAATCAAAATAAAGGATGAATATCTTGAAATAATACTGGATAAATTAGATAATAACAGAACGTGCCTGGCAAAGTACACAATAAATAACATGAACTAATTACAATGGATACAGTGAAAACCTGACTAGTATAGCTTATTATAAGTTTAGATTTAGTGATTTTAAGATGTTCAAAATAGCATTATGAACAATATTAATTTAATAAATAAAGAATAAATATACCTGGAAGCATACACAATAAAATATCCAAACACACATTTAAAATTGATAAAATCATTTGTAAAAACCAAAATATATATTGTTTATTTTATAAGTGAAACACTTTAAATGATTATAGCAAATAAAAATAAAAATGTAATTTTATAGGATTATGTAAATAATGAACATTTCTGTGACGGTTTTAAATATTTGAATAGTTTTTGTGTTTTTCATAGTTATTAATTTATTCATTTAAATTAATTCCATTTTATGTGTTCTCATACTCTTATCAAATTACAGGCTTAATCATTAATCTTATTATTTAATTCAGTGACGTTTTTGTTGTAGTTAATTTAATTATATCAGTGTATGTGTTGTTTTTGTTTTAGTTAATTTAATTATATCAGTTTATGTGTTGTTTTTGTTGTAGTTAATTTAATTCTATCGGTTTATATGTTGTTTTTGCTGTAGTTAATCTAATTCTATCGGTTTATATGTTGTTTTTGCTGTAGTTAATTTAATTCTATCGGTTTATATGTTGTTTTTGCTGTAGTTAATTTAATTCTATCGGTTTATATGTTGTTTTTGCTGTAGTTAATTTAATTCTATCGGTGTATGTGTTGTTTTTGGTGTAGTTAATTTAATTATATCGGTTTATGTTTTGTTTTTGTTGTAGTTAATTTAATTCTATCAGTTTATGTGTTGTTTTATTTCTAATAATAAAAACCTTGAATATTCCTTGGAAATTTTCAATCTTGTTTAATCAGCAGCGTACCGCAACATCCTTAAAACGATCTGGTAGTTCACATGGTGACATGTGATTGGTCCAAGACCCTCAGGTCGGTCGCGCGCCCCCGTTACAATATTTTAACCTATCATAGTAGGCCTACATGTTGTCCTTCTAAAAGTTACAACCTTGTTTCAATATTCTTCTCAAGATTCGTTATTAAACGTATTCCTGGTAGTATTGTGTGCTCTAGGCTTAGTTAGTTTGTAATTCATGTCTTGATATAAACCAGTGTTGAAAAAAATACAAGCTCAACACTTAAAATTGATGTATACATACGAACCTTACAGCTCTTCCGTACTGGTCAAGGTTTGAACTCTCTTCAAAGCCGAGTGCTAACTGAGCCGTTATCGAGAAATGAATCCATTTCAGATTACAGATCTTGTGAGAGTTGCTCTAAATTATTCTGAAAGTTTACTAGCTATTTTTGAATCCTCTTTTGTTTTTATTACATCTTTATTGAAGTAATAGTAGTGATTTAATTCCTGGATCTATAATTTTAGACATGATATTTTAATATGACTAAAAGTTCTACTCAAGCTTGTATGAGTCATAACAAAACAAGGGCGTGGGTAGGGAAACTCTACTGACTATCCATCTGGGATATCCATATAATTGCCCTAGTGGTATAGTGATATCTCACCACTCACACAGGATATTTGTACGCTAACACGAATAGGATATACATAAATACCCATATGAGCATACTAACACTAATGATATAGGTGTATCCTATTATCCATCTGTATATATATATATATATACATATGAAAGGGATATCTTACTATCCGTCTGGGCTATCAAGAAATTAACACTAATGTGATAGGGATATCTTACTATCCGTCTGGAACAATAAAATACTAACACTAATTAGATAAACTTATCTTACTATCCGTCTGGTATATCTACATATTAACACTAATGGCTAAAAGATGAGTATGGTATTATTTAGAACAAGTATACCAAAGTTTGGGTGGAATGTAGATGAAACACCATTTAAGAAGAAATACTTTTAGTAATCTCGTCCATGATTCGAACACCAAGCTCTCTATCACCAGAACACCAGACAGAATGAGGTTCTCGGATAGTCCCGCACGTCCACCGATGCGAACTATTGCTTAAAATATGTTAATAAACTTGTTCAACTATTAAACAGCTAGATTGACCCAAGTGATGACTAAAAACACGTGACATCGCCCGACATTTACACACAAAAACCACGAACTAACCAGAGGCACTCCGTAATGCTCTACTAAATCCAGTGGCGTGCGATGTCTGTTCGAGAGGAGAGCCACATTTACATAAGCTTAGTAGCTCACTAGCATTATCAGCTGTTGGCTTTAACTAAGCAGTACACCGAACAAACGCGCTTTAGTTCTCTATAGAAGAACGGGTGTTAATTTTATATATTCCACACGCACCTTCTTAGCATGGGGTTGTATACGACTTACAAAGGAAATTAACATTTTACAGCTAACAGCTTATTCATACGGGTGATGTTTTCATACTTAATACGGAAGATAAACTTGTATTCAAATAAACAATGGAAGCTATCACAAAATAACTAATGATGTAGCTACTATGAAAAACACAACGCACATTAACAAGCTCATTGTGTTCCTCCTGGTTTGTAAAATATACAAGGAGAAACAACAAAATTATTATTATTTTACTAATATTGTTTTTGTATGTATAAATACATTTTTACTTTCTCTCTATCTTACAGGTAGAGAAAGTATGGTGATCGTCAAATAATCGAACTCGAGATTTTGATGAATCTTGACGTTTCATGACTCCCTGATACCGAAAAAGTGGTTTTTGAATTTCCGTCTGTCTGTCTGTACCTCCAACTAGAGCCTAAATTATTTTACCGATTGAGCTAAAACTTGATATCTAGGGTTTTCTTAGGGTTTCCCCAAGGGATTTTTGGAATTGGATATCTACCCCTAAAATTAAGGTTAGTTTACTGAAGGGCAAAAAGAGAAAAAGTCGATTTTCTTAAAATCGGCTCTAACGATTTTGATTAAATTTCATTTATAAACATTAATAAATATTCCAAACAAAATGGCTACCCTCAATATTTTGGCAAAATGGCTTTAAGGGCTACGGTCTGATGCGTAAATTAACATTTTTTACAATAGCTCCGAAACTATTTGAGACATGAAATTACTTAGCATTACAAATATGTATATATATATGTATAATACAAATATTTTATTCGAAACATATTTTTATAAAATCAATAAATTTCAATATATACGCAATTTTATATATATATATATATTTTTAACTTTTTGAACCTTAAAGTTTAAGTATTGCGACCGTAAAAAAAACTAACCTGAAATGTTGATGGATGTCGACGTCTCATGACCCCCCGAACCCTAAAAAATAGTCTTTGCAATGCCGTCTGTCTGTGTGTCTATTAAAACTTAAAATTAAGAGTAGTTTTGTAAAGGGTGAGAAGAGAAAAAATAGATATTTGCAAATATATTAATACAATTTTGTGAGCTTTAGTTGTAAATATATACTACTTAAGTCTTAACGCAATGATTCTCCAATGCCATAGAGTAATTAAATATAAGTAAGTATCTAAAAAAGTATGTTATTTTTCCTTAAAACTCTTAGGAGAAATGTTTGCACAGCAATGATCTATCTCCATTTTAGACTCAATAGTCAATATTTACATTTTTCATGGGTCAAAATGTATAAATAAATAATTAAATATCAATGCGATGACTTGAATATGTGCAACACCTTGACGATACTTGAGTTTATAGAAAGAGAGAGAAAGTATGTGCGGTGCGCCGTACCATTTATTTATTTTATAATAGCTTCTGATACCCTACTTCACCCAGATAAAAAATAAGGTTGTCAGAACAATTAAAAAAAATATATTTTACTGCTTTGGATGTGTTGGAGCTAATACTGGTTATGTATGAAACGTACAACTTTATCAACACAGAGTTCCAAACTACCGAGTATGTTGACCTATTAGTTAAAATCAAGATTGTAAAGGAAAAATAATGTAATAAAGTTCAACGAAAGGCATTTTTGTAGACTCAATTAAATGCAAGGCATCTCCAAATTGACTGTATACCCACCACTTTCAGAGCTTGTCCCTGTGATTTGTAAATCGATATTGTGGACGCCAGCAACAGGAGAGATTGGAGATGCTTAATTTGAAACAGTAGGTCTAGAGATAGTGGAAAGTATCCTATTTGGGGGAGGCACTCTTCAAGATATTGTTTTTAAGGTGATACAGTGCTGAGCTGGGCATATCCAGTTCGGGACTTCCTTGTGGTAGTCTGAATCTTTATAGTGTGCCCCAATTTGATGTAAGCCACTCGAATAAGTCTTATCTGAGGTGTTGTCGTTACAAGATCAGGCTCAGGATCATAAGATGTCCATGATTGAGGCTCTTGGTCATCGCAATGTGTTGGGCTCTCAGCAATGTTATCTTCAGGAACTTCGAGGACAACGGTATATTTAACATGCTATGGACTCAGCATGGAAGTGACATCAAGCACTCCTGGACATCAAGGCCCAGGGCAGTTTCTAGGTCGGTAACTAAAATTCTCTAACCCCCACCCCAATGATGAGATGATCCGGATCATGCCGGATACCCAAGGCGGCGAGAATTAACTCTTCCTCTTCCATTTACTCTCTGGTTGGATCAGCACCTATCCAGGTTGGTAACTGAAGCAATTTACTTCCCCTCACAGAAGCGACCTTTCAATATCTACTCTTTTCCATGTGTATGGGAATGGGATTACACCCATCGCGCGTGGGAAATTAATTCCCCACTACTCGTGTGCATGAGTGAAGGCGCCCATGTTCCACTCCATGCACTACTAACTGTCCAGGTTAACACTGGAGCTCTAAATCAGCCCCCCACAGTAATGGCGAGGCCAAGGCCCACAGGCCCAGAACTCCAGGAGCCCGGATCCACAGGCCTGGACCCAACCACTCTGCCAACGCCATCACTCGTCGGCGATTAAACTCACTGCCCCAAAGAGTCCAACCCATTTCTGGGCCACCACCATGAGCAAGCTCGCAACGTGGGCCTTTCGCCCAGCCCTTTGTCCCAGCCCTTTGTACTACTTATAACGAAAATAGGCAAATGGGACATACAACAGAGCCACACCCAAGCACCTGTAGGTAACTGATGCAAGCACCAGTCTCTATGACACATCGAGGACAGTAAAATAATGAAGTTGGAGGTTGTTCTTATTACAAGGAAACAACCCAGTTTTGCGGAAACCATTAGCAGCAGCTAAAGCAGTGGTTTCCCTCATGTAAGCTTTTCCAAAAATCCCTCCAGTATAGTAGACAGTGACCACCCGTCCAGGATTTCTTCGGATCTATTGCTCTACTTCCTGGACGTAGTATGTATTAAAAGGCAACACAAATGAGATATCATGTGGCTGCATTTTGTGCAACAACTCCTCGTTCAGCTGCTTGAAGGGCAGCAATTTGTCACTCCCCCTTTAGACCCACAACTTTTGTGTGCTTGTGTTGTACAATCGTTATACCAATTTCATCAAAATTGTATAAAATAGATGGTGAATTGTTGATACTATACATTGCAGGCTCAAAAATGTTAAACAACTTGTTTACTGCTTCTGGAGTGAAACTCTTTTCTTTGGCCATTGAGATACATTGAGGAGTGCGCACAGCAAGCTTAGAGTTTCTTATTAAGAAATTCATCATCCAGTTTTTTCCTGCCTGCTCATTCTCTTTGGAGAAGGGGCTCGCAATTTCATTAGTATCGGCAAGCTGATACGCCATGTAAAAAACACCTCTTTGACAAAGCCCGAAAAATATGTTTTCAATAATAAGGAAGTAGTCTATGAGATCTTTTTCTACATTAAAGGGCAGTGTTGACTTCCTTCCTTTATTGGTTCAAACCAAACTAGGACATTTCTCTAAATCCTTAACGTAATGTTATAGTGTAGTTTGAGTAACATGAAATATTCGGGATGCTTTAAGACATCCCATTTCCTTTTTTTCTCAAGGCTGAAGCCCCCTTCATTTGTTCTGGATTTCATTTTTTTCTTGGAGCAATCTGAAAAATATTTATTTTATGATAGTTCAAAATAGCTGTGTTCTTCAGTGGATGCAGATCTTCTAAATATATACTTCAAGCAATGTATAAATTTCTATATTACTCTACAAACTATTACTTGACATTAAAGTTTCATAGAGATGAACATATAAAATTAAATCGATTCTATTCAGCAGAAAAGACAATTAATAAAACATTATATGCAAATTAGCCAACCTTAATGGGAAAGTAGGTGATGTTCGAATTATTTTTACTGAACTTTAATAAAGACTACAAATGGTGTAATGCATTTGGTTTTCTTAAAACTGCTAGTATTCTTAGACAATTTGTAAGATGATTATAAAATTATGTTTGGATACATTGTTGTAAGTAATGCCTTGGGTTCTTAATTTGAGGATCCCCAAATTAGGAAACCCAGGCTCTCCCTATAATAGGTGCCATTTAAGAATGATCTTAGACATAACAAATAGTTGGTAATTCATGTTGCTAACGAATGTAGCCTATTAATAAAGCCACACTAACACTAAATATAACAAACTTAACAAACAGCCATAATTATGAGTTAATTTGAAGGAAGCAAAAACTTTTAGGACACACATAAATTGCTAGAACCAACTGAATTCACACGTGTGAGCCACTTACAGCCAAACTAAGTGAAATCCCTCTTTTATTTTTATATCCGGTAATTGTCGATAGAGTGCAGCACTACCTTACACCAAATATCTTACCTCCCCAAATTAGGAACTACTAACAAACCCTTGGGAAATTCCCTATAAAATTGTGACAGGCAAGATAAGACCACATGCAACCATCTCGACCCTAATTAGGGTGGATCGCAATGTTACTACCAGCTGGGAGGAGTCTGCTAAACTAATGCTTGAGACATTGCTTCCTGACGATGAAGGAATAGGGGACACTGGGGAGCAGCTTCGGTGGCGGGAACAAATATTCCAGTAATATCAAGTAAAATGGAGATGTGGAACAGATAACATAGGAGGAAATGATCAGGTCCATATTGAGTTTAAGGAAGAGCAAAGCACCCGCTCGAGAAGGTATAGAGGCTGAAGTGCTGCAGGAAACTAAAGCAGAGATTTCCCCCTATATTGTAAAGCTATTAAACGAGTTCTTCACTCAAGGTACGATTCCGAACATCTGGAATAGGAGCGAGGTGGTCGTGCTGAGCAAAGAGGACGATAAGGACCAGAAAATTACTAAGTCATATAAGGTGATTTGTTTGCTGAATACATTAAGGAAACCACAGGAAAAGGTACTATTCGAGCGACTTCAAAAGCATAGAGAAATTGACGGAATGTATCTATAACAGTATGGCTTCAGGAAGGGAAGATCAACTGAAGATGCAATTAGTAAATCTATAGACCTATCGACCAAGCGAATGATAGATATGTAGTGGGAATATTTGTTGACATCTCAGATTTGTTTGATACTATATGATGGTCGGATGGCTTAGATAATTAAAATGTCCCAGAAACCTATATCGGAGCTTCAGGAATGTCGAGCTAGATATGCAAGCCTGAGATGTCCGGGAATAGACCTGCAGAAAAAGTTAACTAATGGGTGTCCTCAAGTATCGGTGAGTGGACCAATCTTCTGGGACATAGGTCTGAAGCCTAGGCTTCTGGAATCGGAGGCTATCCCTGAGATAAGGGGTGGGGTCGCCTTCGCAGATGACCTGCTCATTATTGTCCAAGGCATATCTAGGAGGCAGTTAGAGGCCAACTGCAATAGAGTTTTGCAGCTATTTGATGCCTGGTGCGGGAAGGTTAAGCTGAGGATGGCTCCCACTAAGATGACATACATGCTCTTTAGGGGTGTGCTAAAGATAAATCCAAGAATTAAAATGGAGGGCATGGCTATAAAATGTAGTAGGACAGTTAGATACTCGGGGTGATACTCTATGAGAAGAGGAACTTTGGGGCGTGTGAAAAGGCAATGACTATCATGAATAAGATTATAACTGTAGGCCAGGAACGCTTCTGCATCCCCATGAAGACTATTAGGCTATACTATCTAGCCAATTTGGTCTCAATGGTGGGATATGGAAATAACATATGTGCTAAGCGATTGAAAAAGGAAATTTACTCAAAGACGCTCCAGAGACTGCAAAGGAATATTCTACTGTGGCTGTCTGGGGTGTATAAGACAGTGGTCACTAGTGGTCTGAGTGCCCTCTTGGAAATCTGCCCACTGGACCTACAAGTACATAGGATAAGGAAAGGTGATATATACAAAACTGAGGAGATAATTTAAGAGGGTGTAACCTCAAGTGCGGAGATTGATCTTGCCTTAAAGGTGGAATAGCAGGAACGATGGGAAAGGAGTAACACCTGTAGGAGAACATATCAGCTTTTCTCGAGCATAAGAGAGAGAATGCTTATGAATCACCTGCAGCTTTCCCAGGGCCTGGTCCACTACATCACTGGTAAAGGTCCGTACATGGCATCTCTACATGACATGATACTAACGGTGACTGGACAATGTTGACTGTGGCGAGGAGGCTACACCGTGGTCCTGGTTAACACAAGAGATAAGATGGATCCCAATATGAAATACAGGGCAGATTAGGTGGATATGTCTTGAGAGAGCCAACCCAGTGGAGCATCCTTGCTGTGATACCTGAGACAATATCGAAACGTGAGAAAGACGCATACATTAATAAAATGAAGGTATTTAGACCCAACATACGAAGATAAGACAGACGTGACTCTGAGGTGCGAAACTATACTGATACTGAAACTTATACTGGGAATATGAGTGAAGACGTACAGGAGGAGCATACAGAAGGAAAATATGTCATTGACAACTGGGCATAAACTGTACATGACTGGACAAGGATAAGACCAAAGACAAAATTAAGATACTGAAAATTGGACGTAAAAATCGGATATCAGAAGATTAAATATGGGGCATTATAGATATCCTAGAACTGTTGGGGGTCAGCGCGATGGAATACCTGAGATAAAGCTTGGAGGGACCATTGCTCTGGTACTGGCAGATGCTTGTAATAGGCGTGTAGCCCCTGATGGAGTAGACTACCACACCACAGAGTCCTACCTCACTTGGCAACAAGTGATGAAGTCTGTGGTCAGCAGACTTCTGGTACCGTCAGAAAGCAGATTCAAAGGACGTACAGGAGAAAGTGTAACAACATAGATGTAATAGCAGGAAATATATAGTGTATTTTAGGTTAGTTTTAGTTCTTATTAGTTTAAGATATAGCCTTAGAGTTGGCTTCATGTGACAATAGATGGAGCACTATCTCCGATAGGGCGCCTCCCCAGGGGGCAGATACGGGGGATGCCCATCTCCGCTGGATCTTCTGACGACCCTGGGGGTTTGCGATCCAGGGATCGGTGGGAGAGCCAGCGGAGGAGGGTATTGGGAGCGTTAATATACCTGTGGGGGACCAATGAGTGAGAACTCTTAGTGAATTTATGGGAATATGCGGGCTAGTTATTATATAATATTTATAACCAGATTGTAATTAAAAAAAGAAATCCATATTGTAAACAGGAATAACTCTAGAATAAAGAAACAACTAGACCCTAATTAAATTTTAAGAAGTCAAGCCCTTGACATATTTTAGTAAAAAAAGTCTTAATTTAGATTATAAGCCATATACGACAGGTCCAGTCAGCCAGTAGTGGAAAGTATATGGCTTGAACAAAAAACTGACCCAGGCCACAGGCCACTATAATGGATGTAAACATTTACTTTAAAGTTATTTGCTTTGTCATTGTAACATTTTGAGATACTGAGAAATAAAAATGGTTTTACAGCTTTACTTTCTGTACCACGTTTCAATACCTTCCCCGGATGTGAGCATTTAATTATACAAATAGGGTTGGGAGTAGGATTCTGTAAGGTACATCAAGTGATATTCTGTCAATGTTGGCTATCACACAATTTAATACATACTGAAATGTGCTTACCATGGTAAACTCACTACCTATATCAACCAATAAGCTAAAGGTGCAACATAACACTCGAGTCACTACGTTTAATACGCTTGTTGATTCATATCATTATTTGGATACGATCTATTACCTGCCAAGTTCACTGTGACTATTTTGGTCAGCTATACGAAACGTGCGTCTGTCTTATCTCTTATGAATACTAATATAGGCATTACTACTCTCTATCGTCACCCAGTGATGTTTGGAATAACTGAACAGACACACTTTCATGGATGTCTCGTCACATACGTGAGGACGTGAGATTAGAATTAATTCTAGTTCCTGAGAGATTGACAAATTTGGGCTCAAATGAAAAGTGTGATTTTGGCAAAGTTTCTGATTTGTTGCGCCAAATATCTATTTCTATGGACCAAGCAGGAAATACGAACATTTTACTGGACTAAAGGAACTTGTTAGTTTGAAGAAATTAAAAAATATAGTGGAAACTTTTTAATCCGAAGTCAAAGGGATATTAAAAAAAATCGAAATATACCTACCAAATTTGAGTGAACCATTTATTAGTATCTAGACAGTTAGTAAATACTTAATCAATAGCCTCAAATAAACTATACATAAACAAACATTTATCTGTGCTATATGAAACACACATATAAAATATATACATAAAACAACAAGAACAAATTAAACATAAACTAGAATAATTTGGAAAAATTAACTTAAGAAAATTTCAGAATCAAATCAGTTTTTGCAATTAAATGATATTCCGTTGGAAAATGTTAGTGATAATAATAATAATAATATTTAGCACCGCGTCTTACTACCCGTTCGGGTTATACGCTTAAGTACTAATTACGCTAATGAATTAGGAATTGGGAAGGTTGAATTTAGAGGAAGTGAACCCGCATTTGCGTGGAAGGAGAGTGGAAAACCATTTAGGAAAAACCACCCCCAGTTCACCCGACCGAGATTCGAACCTCGATCTCCCCGTCCTCGGCGGTAGAGCTCAACACGACTGGCGCGTTAGCCAACTACGCCACCGAGGCGGGTAAAATGTTAGTGATTATGGTTTGTTGTTATTTGCTATCTTGACGGAGTAAACAAAATCTTTAAGCTTACTAATTGTATTCAAAATGTAGTATTTTACGTCTGGTTTGGATTCAGTGAAACTTCTCAGGTCCATACTGGGGTCACGTGATTACATTGTCACACAGAAGCGAGGGACGCCGAGCCAACACATCCACCTATTCTAGGAAACCTGCTCGCCGCCAGTGCATAATTCCTCACTTTCTATTTCACTTTGCGTCAATAGCTCTAACTTTGTTTGACATTCTTGGCATATTGGTTGATTTAATAAAGATAGTTATGTTTGTTTTGGAATGAGTGCAAACTCAAAAAAATGAATAATGTATGGGCTTCGACATATCCAAATAATTTCTTCCAAAGTTTGAGTTTTTTCTTACAGTAGATCTAAATAGTAACTTCATGGGGAATCATGATGAGTTCGAACCATAGATAATAAAGGTATAGAATGGTAACTTTCTATAGTATGACTAGAACAGGAATTTGAGCTCTAGGTGGATGTCAGATGAACTAATGATATCAGCTTAGTGCAAAGCTGTAATTAGTACTAGGGTGCAAAACTGTGCCAAGTACATTTTTAATTGGTTATATCTTGTATACATTATTAAATTAGCTCTAATTTTATATCTCGGAACCTAATGCTCAATAACAAGCGAGAGAAACAGAAGTATGAGGATGTATAAACTTATTTGTGACGTAAATGTAGGGTAATGTAGGTTAAGCCACTAAATATTTTGTTTCAAATACAATATTTATATGGCTTGAGTAGGTAATAAATTCATATTAACTAACAAGTCTACTAAATATTTTAATAGCTATTCAAAATAATTATTAAAAATTATTAGTTCATGCCATTATTATGACTTATTTGTGTTAAGAACATCCCAAAAACGAACAATACTTTCAAAGATAAATACAAATTTGGCAGCCAAATCTTAACCTAACTTATGCTTGTAGCATTCACCATTTGTGGTTGTGACATAGGCTATGGACAAATTTATAAACATACATTTTAAAAGCTTAATATTAAATAAAACAGACTTATAAAAGTATAAGTGGTGCATTTTAAATTTCAATTTTCACGGTTTTAAAGCAACTTATAGAAAGAATGGCGAATACAAATGAATTGAAATTTTAAATATAGATTTCTTCGACAGTAGCGCTAATGCATTTGGCAGAGATGTTAACACTGTTTCCTCTTACCCCTATAGAGATCCCACGCCATGGTTCGAACTCTCTCTCTCTCTTTTTTTTTCAAATTAACCAATGTTGAATTAGTCAGATCCTACTGTATATCACCCGCTTCAGTGGCCAAATGTTATAAGGCCATATTTTTCAAAATTTTATCACCGTGACCCACTGAACGAAGTAAATTTTACATCACGATCCAGTAAACATACTGTAAATTACAAACAACAAAAATACGTGTATGTGAAAAAAAAGTAATATATTATTTTTAAATATTAGATAAAATTGATTTAAAAAAATCCTGAGTAAACTGAACCCAAATTAAAATAGTCATCTAGTTCGATGAATGTGCTTGCTTGTTGATACATTTATTCCACCCCGGAAAATATGAGGACAGTGCTATTCGTATATATGTTTCTTTCATTTGTTTTTAATCGAATACATGTTGATAATCCTGGTTCGCACAGTTAGGTCATCATGATAGGTAGTAACAGAAATATAGTCCTTATACTCAAATAATATCTCTACTTTTATTTCTCTTCATTTTTACTTTATTCACGATTTATGTTATATTCAATTTGCTGTAACAATTTTGATGACGTTTGGTAACCAAGTGTATAAACAGAATGGGTGGTTGGTTATATGTGCTACAAAAACAACAAATATATCCAGTGTATGTTTGTAAATCCTCTTATCACTTTTAGGGATATGATTTTCTAATACTCTAATCCTTGAGAATATTCGAGATTTTGAATATATTTCAAATGTAGTAGCCTCTTAAAAAACACTTCAAATTTTGAAACAAATCCTTTAAAAGCCTAATATACTTACAAGTTGTTTGGTACAGTTATAAATAGTTATGGAGTAACTAACCAGAGCTTAGACTACCAATGAATGTGAATACACACTAACATATTTTTTTATCATTCAGTTTATTTTCTATTAAAGCTGAGGAACTAATGTGAACAATGTCTGAATTGATTAGGAAGCATCATACCAATTTGGGTAATTTGACCTCTAATTTTCATCTTGTTTCCTAAGTTTCGGATTCGCGATAAAGTGGATTCAACCTTTCTTATATTACTGTTTTTTTTTATTTAGCACAACGTCTTACTACCCGTTCGGGTTATACGCTTAAGTACTAATTACACTAATGTGATTAGGAATTGGGAAGGTTGAATTTAGAGGAAGTGAACCCACATTTGCGTGGAGGGAGAGTGGAAAACCATTTAGGAAAAACAACCCCTAGTTCATCCGACCGAGATTCGAGCCTCGATCTCCCCGTCCTCGGCGGTAGAGCTCAACACGACTGGCGCGTTAGCCAACTACGCCACCGAGGCGTGTTATATTACTGTTGATATAATTATTTATTAGAATAAATCCTTATTGGTTTCATAAATATAACCTTTACTGATAAAATCCCAGTTTATATACCATCTAGCCATAGCGCTGGAAAATGTGGTAATCGGGTAGTACCATACCCATACACAAACGGTACATTATTTTGAGTATCAGCTTAGAAAGAACCCAGGTCCCTTAGATATGTACACAAGTGCTTTATCCACTCATTCGTTTGGCAGAAAATAAACTTATCAGGGCCATATAATGGAGTATTTTTTAGCATGATTTAGTACTTGTTTGGGCTATGTGTATTTATATTAATTACAATAATATAATAGGGATGAAAAGTTAGAATTCAAGAGTATGTGTACCCGCATTTGTGTGGAGGGAGAGTGAGAAGCCACTGAAGAAAAACCTACCTCATCACACCCGGTTGGTGAACTTACAGTGGCTGGTAAACCATATTAAATAATCCTGAAGTTTGGACAAAGTATCCACTGACAGGGGCAAGAGGGCTGTTGCCAGCCCAAAACATTAGACTAACGGGAGGTAACAATACTTGATTTGAGGATATCGAAGAGAATTAATCTTCAGAGAATTCAAAGTTACTCACACAGAATAATAGTGGGGCAACGGCACCCCTTTCCTAATCTCCATCCCAATTTGAGCTCGTGATGGGTTCGAACCTTGGTCTTATCAATGAGTGCCATCTATCATATCCTAGTCCTAAACATGGATATATATATATATATATATATATATGCGTATATATGTTAGTCGAGAATCTAAACAGATAAACTTGTTTTTTTCCCAATATTTGTATACATCGACCCAACATCCCCGCACGCTACCAGTATCGTAGTCGGCACAGGTTGGCACAAACATTTTCCAGCACGAAACCTCCGGTACCACTGAACGAAAATAATGGGCTACCAACCTTCCCCGGGTACCCTTTTTTTAAAAAAAAAACCCCTCCCCTTTTCTATTTGTAGACGTTTGTGTTGAAAGCTCGGGCCTATTTAGAGCAGAGGTCGTAGTTCAGCTACTGTTGAAGTACTTTTCTAGCCAGTAATATTAACTATAATCTGAAGATCCGCTAATAAATGTTGTGATATTATAAATCACCCCCATGTTGGTCCGGGCACAGGAACGCCGAGGGTGGACTTGAGAGAGCTGGGTTGTTTAAAAAGGTTGTATGAAATAGTTTCAAACTATGTATTTATAGGTTTATAAAAGCTCGTTTGATATTTGATCGTCTACTCCAAGCTTGGCTTGCTGTCTTTAGTGTATGCATCTCAGTATTGTGTTATGTCAAATACTTAAATTAAAATTAAATAATTAAGTTAAAAATTAAAAACTCCATGTTAGTTAGGTCTTCAACTTAATCTGGTATGGTTTTTTGGTAATTGGAAGGTAAGGGTTCCCATCCCATCTGGGTTTAGGTAGAGTAATTTTTATTCATCTAGGAAAATGCGGATACATTTATCTAAATGTTTCCTTACTCATATAGAACTTACGTGTGTGAATATGCGGATGGTTGGGATGTGTAGTATACTATAGTATACTATAGTATGTGTAGTAGTACTAGTTGCGTTAATGGTTTTAGGGCTTATGAAAGTTATATTTAGAGGAAGTGTACCCGTATTTTCGCGAAGAAAGAGTGGAAAAATCATTTTGAAAAAATACCCTCATTACACCCGACTGAGATTCGAACCTTGATCTTCCCGTCATCGGAAATTTAGTCTAACAAGAGAGTTGCGCGTTAGACCACGCGGCCACAAAAATGGGTCTTATATATTTTAATAGGAAATTTAATATTGTAATTATGATCAATATCGCTCAAATTTAGAAACTTCACACAATCTGCAACAGTAAATCAGCATGCCCTTTGTCTGCAACTAGTTTTGTTTGTTTTACAATAAATGTATTTTATCTTTTAAGTCCCTATATAAATAAATTTATTTTTCAATTCTAATTATAAATCATAAGGTAAATGAGTTTTAGCTTCCTAACCTTTGAATTAAATCCTCTTTTTGTTGAGTTTAGTCTATGGAGACAATTCAAGGGTTGAATTATACCAATAGATAGAAAGTTAAGTTTAAATTAACTTTAGTTTGTTTTATTTTAACACAGGCTACTATTAAGTCTAAATTATGATTAAATATTCCATGGATTAGTTCTACGCAATTATTTTTTGAGTACATAACTAAATTATCGGTCTAGATTGAATTCTTAAGAGTGATATAACTTTCATTTAGTGCCATGAAAGTTTACCTCCCCTCAATATCAACTTCTTTTAAAGGGAGGGAAAGATTATTGATGGCCACCGGAAATAAGTCTCAAGATTTCAATTAGAGGCAATTATATTTTCGAGTGCTCTGTAGCTCCATTAAAAGCTTAAAGCTTCACATTTTGTGGGAGCTAAAATTGAGTTGTAAAAATATATTTTTAAAGTGTTTATTGTTTATTAGTGTATATAGTTCTATTCTTATTAGTTATTTTATCTAGAAGATTCAGGTTAGCTTGCCATTTTTTTATTTATTTTGTTTCAAATTCTAAAAAATAACTGTGAACTATCTCAGTGTATTATGATATCAAATTTATGTCCGTCTAAATTCAATACTTATAATTTTATTGTTTTTATGAGATCTTATGGTGAGAAAATAAAAACCTGAATATTTTTCATACAAGCGATAACTTATATCTTTAAAGCTTGCTATATATATACACTATATTTTGCGTGAATAGATTTATAGGTAGAATAGTATTGAATTAATATATAAATATTAATTAAAGGGTCATGTCAATACACGACCTACTTAACCTAGGGCAGCAGCACTGCATCCTCATTTTAAACCAACATTAATTTGAAGACTATTTCTCCTGTAAAACGTGTAAATAATACATTATTTTATATACTACAGACTAACCTCAAATCAGGACCTCTAGGATCTGTAATAGATATTACTCTTTTCTAGCCATTTGACCACATGTATGAATATAGCCTTTTAATAATTATAAGAGCTCACAAGACAGTTAATTAAAGCAGGTTTATCTTTTGATATGTATATTATAATTCATCGACAGTTAGTTAAATTTCTTAATGTTTTATATTGGAATTAATAAATTCATTTATAAAAGATATGTATCCTAATAGTAAAGGTATATCCATTTTAAAATCGAGGGTAATTTAAAAGACATATATCAAATTTCAAAAATCTACTTAACCCGCACTTTGTATCTTTTTAAAGCATAAATCAAAATCAATGTTCGTGGTTCTTGTAATTGAAAACAAAGTTTTACTATAATTAAAGAGTCTAAAAGATGATAAATCAACAGGAGAAAGCAACATAAATTCTGCTGTGATAAAAGAATGTGCAGATACAATATGTAGGCCCTTTTGGGGCATTATTAACGGTTTCTTAGTACAGGAATATTATAATCAGAAAATCTCAACGTTACTAAAGTTATTCCACTCTACGAGTTCGGTGACCACACTTTGATCAACAATTACAGAACAATTTATCTAATATTTAATAACGGGGAAGTATTTAAAAAGGCTAGTCACAAGAGATTGATAAATTTCTTGCAGTAAAATAATATATTGTTTTAAGAACAAACAGGATTCAGGAAAGGGAATTCTACACGAGAGATTAATTTTTAAATTATTTAGCTCCGCTTCTTACTACCCATTCGTTTTATACGCCTATGTACTAATTACACTAATAGTTTAAGAATCGGGAAGGTTTAATTGAAAGGAAGTGCACCCTCATTTGCGTGGAGGGAGTGTGTAAAACAATTTAGTAATAACCATCCTCAATGCACCTAACTGGGGTCGAACCTCTATTTCCCCGTCTTCGGCAGTCTAGTTCAACACATGAGAAGCGCGTTAGAAAAGATGAGAGTGATATTAACTAACATGACAAATTAATTAAATGACAAAATGGATGATCTTAGTCAGGCCTACCACGAGGCGGGACTATTGATACCATAGTACCGGGCCGGGACTATTGATACCATAGTACCAGGCCGGGACTATTGATACCATAGTACCGGGGCGGGACTATTGATGCCATAGACCGGGCCGGGACTATTGATACCATAGTACCGGGCCGGGACTATTGATACCATAGTACCGGGCTGGGACTATTGATACCATAATACCAGGCCTGGGACTATTGATACCATAGTACCGGGCCGGGACTATTGATACCATAGTACCGGGCCGGGACTATTGATACCATAGTACCGGGCCGGGACTATTGATGCCATAGTACCAGGCCGGGACTATTGATACCATAGTACCGGGCTGGGACTATTGATACCATAGTACCAGGCCGGGACTATTGATACCATAGTACCGGGCTGGGACTATTGATGCCATAGACCGGGCCGGGACTATTAATACCATAGTACCGGGCCGGGACTTGTGGGGCCTCGGCCCAAAATCCAGACAGACAATATTTTTAAAAATGTAGACGATTAAAGAAATACAAAACAAATTGCCTATCCATTCTAAGGAATAGTGTATAATGGTATTTCCCACGAAGGAACTTACTAACATTTGTCAAAATTATTGCCTTGATTCGGTCCATTCTTGTCCTTTGTTTGGAAACGTTTGGAAGTTTAACGGTTTACAGTTGCAAGCTTTGTGATGAAATTAAATTTGGAAAAAAAAATTGAGTCGAGCAATAAATCAAATTAAATTTAAATATTTCGTCCTGTGCATAACATTTCAACGTTAAGTAAGGCACGTAGTAATTTTCGCACATCGCTTCTCTCTAATAAAAGTGAGAACAAGGCAATAAAAATGTACTAACTTAAGTTTAGCAGTGTAAGAATAAACGGGAGAGGGGGAATTTCCCCTCGGAAATAATTTGGTCCCCCCTCTTTTGACTGGAATAAATTCCTCCCTTACCTAGAATGAACACTCCCTCCCTCCTTTTTGAAGATTTATTTCATTTCCCTTTGATATTTTCGAATATAAAAATAAAATATGGCTTTACATCAAACTTCAAATAACTTCTAGAGGCATCCAATTAAAAAAAACTTGAAGAGGTTCACTTTAACTAGCTTCAAAAGAGATTTAATTTTTAAAGATTTTTACAGGCATTATCATTCAAAATAGCTTCTAAAGTCTAAATTTTGCCGGGTGAAGACCATTTCAAATAGCTTCAAGGGACATTAGAATTTCAAAAAAATTTGTATGATCACTACTCCAAATAAACTAGCTTCTAGAAGAATCTAGTTCTTAAACATTTTCCAATAGAGGACCATTCAAAATTTCTTGTAGAAATATATAATTTCCAAATATTTGCTGAGGAAGGACATTCTCAATATCTTAAAGTAACATCCAAATTTCAAAATTTATCTGGACAAGAACCACTCCAAATACTTTCTAAAGCAGTCTAATTTTTAAAAAAGTGTGAAAACCATTTTAATCAGCTTATAGGGGCATCCCATTTCCAAAAGGTTTATCGTGGAGGACCAAGAAAAATAATTAAACAAATTCCAGGAGAGGGCCACTCTATTTTCTATACTTTAACCGGGGAGGGTAACCGCCCCGAAATATATTATTTTTGCTAACGACCTTCTTATATTTAAGGTTCCACCACCACTGAAGTCAAATAATACAAAGAGAAGAAGGCCCAAGCCTTACCCCTGGTACCAGAACCGGTTTGTGTATCTGGAGAGCCTGATTGTAATTATGCTTAGGCGTTTTCTTTGAATTATGTAAGGCGTTTCATACGGTAATCATGTAACGCTTCTTTATAAAACGAAATGTTATAGTGTAAGAAGTGTAACTAGTAATTCAACTTTCAAAATTATTTAAAAAATTGAGGACAAAGTGCTCAAATAACAGATCTAAGTCAGATTAATATCATGTGATGTTCCCCAAGGGTATATTTTGGGACATACCTTATTTCTACACATTAATGACTTGCCTGGATGTATTAAACAATATTAAGTTATTTATTTGCCGACAACACTTCTATAACTAATTTTGGTAAAGATAATTCATCAGTACGCAGAAATTTAAATAGTGATTTAGAGGGCTTATCAACATGGCTCTAAAGATGTGACAAAACTAAAATAGTTGAAATTATCCAATCTCAATTAAGTACAAACAACATAAAAGTGAAAATATTGATTTAAAATAAATGGAGAAAAATTAAAGCAAGTAAATAACATGAAATACCCGAGCATTACTCTAGAGTCTAGACGAAAATTTATAATGGGTCTCACACATTAAGTCATTAAGCAAGACTCTAAATATATTTAAGAATCAAATAGCCGTAGCTATTATTTATGATTTTTTAGTGCTTTTAATTGAAAAATGACACCTGGACACGGAAATCGAACCCGGGACCTTTGGCTTAGTATGTCAATGCTCTACCCACTGAACTATCCAGGAATCGTCCCGTGCCCAGGGTTGGCGTACTAAGCCAAAGATCCTGGGTTTGATTCCCATGTCTAGGTGTAATTTTTAAATTTTCAGAATCTAAATATGTTGTTTTCTCTAAGCTAATACATTTTTTCCCAGTATTGATGACACCTTTATATCCTCAACTTATATACGGGATAAAAATTTGGGGACTAACACAAGACATCTTCGACCAATAGTGTTGTTACTGAAAAAAATTGCTCAAATTATAAATTTTTCAGATTCCTAAGCACATACTACACTATTGTTTGGATTACTAAATAATTAAAGATAAGATGCTAATATTTGTGTATGCTATCATAAATGGTAAAAACACTTCTACTTGCTTAAATTTTAAATATGTTAATCAAGGCTTATAGACCAGTAATATGAACACAACCAAACTAATTGTGTCAAAAACAAACACAAGTGGTTTTATGAAAGCAAGATTAATACTATTATCATAAATGTCAGATTATCCCCTTATTTATATAGTAAATAATTTATTTTATTAAACGGCTTATCATTAGTATTTTACTTAATTTATCTTTACTCTGTTTATCAACAATTTTACACCTTCATTTCTATACACTACATAAACATATGAGACACACTAATCAGGTCATCTGTAATGCCTCTAATATAGCAATAATTAATAGAGCCACTTCAGTGACCACGTGGTCTAAGGCGCAACTCTCGTATTAGATTAGACTGCCCAAGATGGAGAGATCGGGGCTCGATCCCGGTTGGGTGCACTCAGGAGGTTTCTCCTAAATTGTTTTCCACTCTCATTCAACGCAAATTTGGATGCACTTCCTCTCAATTACACCTTATTAATCCTTAAACATTAGTATAATAATTACATATATGTATAACCCGAACAGTTAGTAAGACTAAGTGCTAAAAAAATATTTATATTTCTAAAATTAGAACTAAATTGTAAGAGTTATTATTCCTATTGTATGGTATTAATATTAATAAACTCTTAACCCACTTCGGTGGCCACATGGTCTAAGGCGCTACTCTGGCAGTAGACTAGACTGATGATGATGAGAGCTCAAGGTTCAAATCTTGGTCAGGTGGTTTTCAACATTCCCTCCACGCAAATTCGGGTACACTTCCTATAAACATAACTTTACTCATCCATAAAACAATTAGCGTTATTAGTATATAAGCGTATAGCCCGAATGGGTTGTAAGATGTGGTACTAAAAAATTCTCTCCATGTGACACCTCCGATAGGTTAGTTATAGTAGTTAGTTAAAGTATCCAGGGTTCAATTATCAGAATGGCCAAAACGTTATCTTTGGCTATCTTTGGTTAAACTGGAGGTGCCAATTTAACAAATTAAATACTACAGGATTAGATGTTTTGTCAATTATAGAATTAAGTTAGTTTATATTTCATTTTCTGATTAAATCATTCCACTCCAAAAGAGTTAATTAAATATCTCAACATAATAGCAAAAAACAAATGTGATAAAGATTGGGCAATATGTTTTTAATAGTTTTGTTCTATCGAAAGACAACTCTTCAATTCTATCAGAATACCAAACATCGCAATGTTATTCCTTCTTGGGACGGATCAAGGACTTGTAGGCTGGGTGAGACAATCTCCGATGCGAGCCAATGAAACATCAATCAATATTGATTGGTCCAATATGTTGTTCCAAAGTTGCGTCAGCTCTGTGAAGAGCCATCTGCAGAAAGTATTCGGTTAAATTGATTTCAACATTGCTCTTGTCATGTTAGCTTTAGACCTACTGAACAACTTGTCATATAACAAATAATGAGCTACCCGCACCGGTGGTTACATATAATCAAAACTCATTATTTCCTTATCTCTCCCGATGTTGATAGTTGTGACCAAAGACACCAAGGAGCCTAAATGGTTTCCCAATCTTAGTTTTCTTCATGCAAACGCTCTTATATTATGAATTTACCTTCCTCATCCTTACTCCATTAGTGTAAATATGTGGGTAGTCTGAACCACAAACATTGATCAAAAGTCACTGAATTTTGGTATTCTAGAAATATGTATTATCTGATTTATTAATTATAAAAATTCATAAAAAAAGTGTTAAGTTTTTCCAAAAATACTTTTTTATGGATTACTGTATAGTTTCTTTTTATATTATTAATTGAACGGTCTTGAGTGGGAGACCAATACTATGCTGTAGTGATACTAGTGTTGGAGACTCAGATTGTACTGTAATGATGCTAGTATGGAAGACCCTGACTGTACTGTAGTGATGCTAGTGTAGAAGGTTTCAGACTGTACTGTAGTGATTCTAGTGTGGAAGACCCTGACTGTACTGTAGTGATTCTAGTATGGAAGACCCTGACTGTACTGTAGTGATGCTAGTGGAGAATGTTTCAGACTGTACTGTAGTGATGCTAGTATGGAAGACCCTGACTGTACTGTAGTGATGCTAGTGGAGAAGGTTTTAGACTGTACTGTAGTGATGCTAGTGTGGAAGACCCTGACTGTACTGTAGTGATGCTAGTGGAGAAGGTTTCAGACTGTACTGTAGTGATGCTAGTGTGGGAGACCCAGATTGTACTGTAGTGATACTAGTGTTGGAGACCCAGATTGTACTGTAGCGATACTAGTGGGGAAGGCTCATACTGTACTGTAGTGATGCTAGTATGGAAGACCCTGACTGTACTGTAGTGATGCTAGTGTGGAAGGTTTCAGACTGTACTGTAGTGATGCTAGTGGGGAAGGTTTCAAACTGTACTGTAGTGATGCTAGTATGGAAGACCCTGACTGTACTGTAGTGATGCTAGTGTGGAAGGTTTCAGACTGTACTGTAGTGATTCTAGTATGGAAGACCCTGACTGTACTGTAGTGATGCTAGTGGGGAAGGTTCAGACTGTACTGTAGTGATGCTAGTGTGGGAGACCCCGTGGGAAGCTCGACAGTTGTCCTGTGTTGCCACAAAGGAATGAGGAGTCGTGTTGCTTCAACCATCTTGGTTGCCTTCCCTTGCGCGCTTTTGTAGCGGCACCATAATAATTACACCGGTACACACTCACATCCACCCACATGTACAGTCAAATCAGAAATATTACCACACATCAGGTGTGTAACATTATCCCATTCAAGCTCATTTTTACTTTCTAGTGTCAAGAGAAAGTATTGTTATCTTGAGATAATGACAAAGCTTTACGTTTTATGTGAACACGAACCCAAATAAATAGTTTGGAGCTCCGGACGGACTTTCTGACTCCATTGTTTAAAAATGGATATATTTTATCAAAACTCGTAATATATGTAAAATGAAATAATAATTATATACTAGTAAACCCGAGCACAAATGGCGCTATACTTACGTCAAATATTTTTTTGACTCAAGGTTTTAAATTTTTAAATTTTATTTTTTAAGATTTAAAGTCCTCATTTGTATATCTGGACCAATAGTAAATATCAATATTTGGTCAACAATGGTCAACACTTCGTATTAAAATTTCGATTTCTTGTCAAAAATTTTGACATTTGATTAGGGGTTGCACGTCTTATGGTTATCACATTGCTATTGAATTTCTCATTTATATATTTTGACCAATAAATAAGGTAAATATTAACTATCAAGTCTAAAATTATATAAAAAGATAATTGTTTTACAAACATTTCCCCTAAGAGGTTAAAGGAAAAAGAACATCAACTTTTTGAGAGACTTAATTATATTTAATTACTCTATAGCATCAGAGATTTATTGCGTTAAAGCTTAAGTATTATCTCTTCACAACTAAAGCTTTCAAAATAGTATTAATATAATTTCCAATATCTTAGAAACTATTGTTTTTATAAAAATATATTTTAGATAAAAGTTTTTTATTTTTTATAGTACTACAATTTTATAATGATAAGTTATTTAGTATCTCAAATAGTTGCAGACGTACGAACATTTCCGCTTCTGTAAGGTACCTTAAAAGTCATTTTCATGGGAAAATGAAAAATCCATTTTATTTATAATCTTAATCAATGCATTGAAACGAATTTCAATCAAAATCGTTAGAGCCAATTTTGAGGAAATCGATTTTTCTCTTTTCGCCCTTTATTAAACTACTCTTAATTTTAGGGTTAAACAAACACACAGATGGCATTTCAAAAACCACTTTTTAGGGTGTGTGGGGTCATGAAACGTCGATATCCATCAACATCTTGGGTTAAATTATTTTTACGGTCTCAATACTTAACTTTACTAAGTGTTTGAAAAGTTTTAAAAAATATATATATTTGCTTATAGCTTGAAGGTTATTGTCTTTATAAAAATATGTTTCAAATAAAAGATTTTTATTAAATATAGACTTACATATTTGCAATGATAAGTAATTTCATATTTTAAAGATTTACGGAGATATGAAAAAAATAAGAATTTACGCATAAGTTTATAATGTTGATCAATAATTAGAAATTTAATTTAATTTCAAAATCGTTAGAGCCAATTTTTATAAAATTTATTTTTCTCTTTCCTCCCTTCAGTAAACCGCCTTTAATTTTAGGGTTAGATATCCAATTCCAAAAACCCCTCGGGGCAACCCTATCAAAAATTTAGCCTGATGGGTAAAATAGTTTAGGCTCTACTCCAAGGTACAGACAGACAAACAGATGGAAATTCAAAAACCACTATTTCGGATTCGGGGTTTATGAAACGTTGAAATTCATAAAAATCTCAAGTTCGATTTTTATAACGATCACAATACTTTCTCCACCTGTGTATCCGTCCCTGGCCACGGATCCAAAATTGAATGATATATTTTTTTCAAAATCAATATTGTGATTAAATATGTCCCTACCACAAACTTTTTTTTATTATAGAGATCCAGGGGTATTTTACTGATTAGTAATTTTTCTTATTCAAAATTTTTGAAACTGGCTTTAATTATTTTATTTTAAATACATATCTAATATTTGTTTAACATGACAAATAGTACTGTGAAATTAGTTTTTTGGTCAAAAATTCGTTGAAGGGTAGTTTACTGGAAGGAAACTTATGAATATTCAAAATATTTTTAAAATTGCTCTAACGATTTTGTTCAAAATATATATATATATATATATATATATATATATATGGCAATTGTGTATGACAAAAATAACATTTAATTGCTTTGGGGATAAAAACTCCTTTTTGGGTAAGTTTACTGAAGACATTTTTAAAAAACTTGATATAATTTACAAATGATGCTAGCGATTTTTTTTCTGTAAAAAGGGGTAGTTTCAGAGTTTTTGACATGTCAAATAATAGTGTGTGCTTGTTTTTGGGTTTAAAACACATTTATGGGTAGTTAACTGATGACTGATTTTAAAAATCTTGAAACATTTTACAAACTATTTCCAAATGGATATCTTGAGAGGGTTTGACATAACAAATAACTCAGCTTACTTGTTTTACATTATACAAAATTATACTGATTCAGTCATCCTCTTCCTATTTTACATCCTAATCTTTTTAATTAATATAAAAAGTAGGCCAGTCTTTATTAGCTGTCGTATTGCCGTGGATAAGACGAGTCAGACACTACTGTCTTCACTAGGTCCAAACAAATTTAGACTACTAAAACGATGGATGATTCTATCATCCCCAATTCTAAACGTGCGGTTGCGATGAAGAATGAAATTACCGACTGGATGGACTTAAACGTAAAGTTGAAAAGCGTAAACGATGTGTTTCACTAAATTGGTTTATGTTCTACCCCAAGATCTTGAAGGACTACAACAAATTGACTTCCCAGACCATTTTATCATAAAACATTTGTCAGTAGTGATGTGTGCTAATTATTTGGTGTATACAATAATAAAACTTCCTCATTCTTTTAAAGATATTAATCCCGAATCTGCTTAAAATGTTAAAGGATAACCACCATTCAAATGGGAAGAAGGTGATTGAGATTATGACAAAGTTGCAACCCTGGTGTATTCAAATATCTACTCTGTTGATACTGTTTATGTTAACTGAAAGGATAAACTCTCTATTATAAAATGCATGAATGATCCTGCGTGCACCTGAATGGACATACAAGTATATTGATCCTAATTTAGACAGTATCATCGTACATCCATTCCGAGTATTTACTGAAACAGTTCTTGATCTGGTCCAGGAGCGGGAATATGACATTATTTTAGTACCTCACCTTGAGGTCTGCTGGACAAAAAATATGCTATAAAATCGATTTATATTAGGATCTTTACATTCTGACTTTGGTATAGTGCCTAAAATCGAAGAATAGAACACAATTTACTTTTATTGAGGTATTTGTACTTATTCATCTACAATCATTTTATAAATTTTAATAGATGTGACACGATACTAAATTGCCTCCTTATAGGGTATATGGTTTGTAATAAAGTTGTTTCCTATACTTTGAGTTGCCTGTATTACAAGTCTGGCAGAGAGTCCTACGGGTTCAAGGTATAGAAGCTGAATGGATATACAAGATTGATTTTGTGGCAGGGATATCAGTCTTTCACTAGGTGAGTCCACATAAAACCATCAATTATAAGTTCACCCAACTTACGATGAAAACTTTAAATTCCCTCCCATCTAGACAGGCAATATCGGATCTGTGTTTTAAATTTAACAGTAATACACAAGATGTTAATTCCTTGAGTGTATACATCCTATTCCCTTTCATCTGCTGGGTTGCAGTTATAGGAGATGTCAGACAAGCTAGTTTTGCCGGAAGTCCTAACACGTTGATACGAAAGTCTTTGTTACGCTGTGGTCCTAAAAGTGTCTTAAGTAGACAATAGATGAACTCACAATTAATTTTTCGGTACACTGCTCTACAAACTCAACGATCTCATCCATAGATTCCTCCTCCGAAGTCACATCTACAAACAGAAACACCGTATTTATCCTAAAGGGATAAGTTGATCAAACTACTAATGATAAGGACAAATTAATTAGTCTACAGATAACAAATGGTGTACTCATCTCCAAAATACGATGTTTTAAATGATGGGAGATGACCTTTTAGATCAGCGCTATAGTGGACTTGGGGATGTCTACCAACTGCTCATCGGAGCACACGGAAAACTGAGAAGGCAAATATAAGCTGTATTTTCCGTCCAAGAAGACACCGACCAAATACAATATTTATAAATTTGTCGCGAGTAAGTATTAGTCACGCCCAACCCAAATAAAGTTAGTATTTTACTATCCGGATGATCCCTATATAGCCCAGCAAAATAGCCACTTATTCGCTTTACATGATGATGTTTCATTGTTTACTTCGGTGAATACTACTAATGGTATAGTAGCTATTGGTTTATAATATTTAGATAATGCCAATTTGAGGGTAAATGCTAACAGAACACCAAAAGCTACCTGCCACTGACCAATAAACGAGTTATAAAGGAAGGGTCTACCTACATGCTCAACCTAATAAGTTTTACTCAGTGTTAAGTGATCCTGATCCTGTATGCAGCTTAGGATGATCCCCAGTGGACGAGTGATCATTTGTAAATATGTATTTCCCTTCAGGGGATGAGTGGTCAATAATTTTTTTTTTCCACCAGTGGACGTGTGGAAAGTAGAAAGAATGTTTGGTTTATTCCTTCTGAAAAAGGCTGGTCATTTGAAAAAAGTTTGGTTTATATATCACTGGATGGGTGGTCATTTTGGATAAAAAAATTCTTAAACGAATGGGCGGTCATTTGGAAACATGTTTTTTCCCCCTAAGTTGACAGGTGTTTATTTGGGACAATGTCTGGGTTTTCTTCAGAAACGGATGGTAATTTGGTAATATTTTATTTATTTTAACGGACGGCTGTTCATTTGGAAAATTGTTTAATTTTTTCCTTCAGTTATTTGTTCATTTAGAACAAAAATTGTTTTATTTTATTTGGTAGAAGGGTGGTAATTTGTAAAAATATTGTTTTTTTATTCAGTGGATTGGTGTTTATTTAGCAAAAAGTTTCAGTTTTTTCCCTTCAACAGACGAGTGCTAATTGCGGAAAAGGTTTGTCTCCGTAAGTGGACAGGTGAAGATTTGTAAAAATGTTTTTTCTTCCTTCAGTGGATGGGTGGTCATTTGGAAAAAGTTTGGGTTTTTCCTTCAGTGGACTGGTGGTCATTTGAGACAAGTTTGGGTTTTTCCTTCAGTGGACTGGTGGTCATTTGAGAAAATGTTTAGGTTTTTCCTTCAGTGGACTGGTGGTATTAAAAGTTTCAAAAACTTATCTCTAATCTAATTTAAAATGCTGTAAGTGAATGTAACTACTTCTAATTTTCACGGCATTCCCTTTGAGAATACCAGGTAAAATTTAAATTCAAGACTCACTAAGTTCGAATCTCCACTTGGTCATTGGGTAGCTAGTAGTGAGTCACACATGCAAGCTTTCTTTAAAAGCGCATCAGTTGTCTGTAAGGAGTTTTAAACTTAATTTGAAATTTTATTTACTTAAAATAAACATGTTATTCTGCTTGTGAAGAAAGTATTTCCTCCCTTTTAAACATATTTTTTTAAATTTAGGACCGATGAAACTAATAAAGATGTTTCTCAAAGCATGTAGATGGACTGGCCTGATGCTGAAGGGCTTATAGAGCACTTTACATTAAATAGGTAGATCCATCGACGATTTCCTCCACAGAACATGTTTTTATTAGGGATCATGCATGGCCCGGACTGACCTTGTTTTGACTTTAGAACAATTAGTTTAGCATTGGGGATAATCAACAGTATTTTTTATCTTGATATAGATGGTGTCCTATGTCCCAATTAAGAATCATACATGATCCCTTAATCTCCGAACATTGAACGTCAGGGTCATCAAGGTAGTAGCTTGGGATGTTTCCCCATATTGAAACACGTCAGAGGAGGTCTCTCATTGGTCACGAGAGGTACTTATATCCAGGTTAACCTAGGTCTCCATCTGATCAGGAGGGGAAGTATTGCCCAGAGGGGAACTCTCCTATTGGTCAGCACTACTGTAGTAGTATTCCCCTGCAGGATAAATCTACATTAGGGGTAGGAGCTCCAACAACACTTAAGCCAATTGGAGCCTATGCGTGGTAGTATACCACAAAATATCATACAATATTTATATTATTGAAATAATAGGCCTACTAGCTATGAGTTAAAATGCTATCAACAAATATTTGTATTTTATAAACTATTTTTCCCTGATACTATTTTTCCCCTACTGCGTCTTACTTTATGTACTGGCTATACTAGTCTGGTAGGGTTGTGATAGAGGAAGGTCTAATTTAGAGGATATGTACCTGCATACGAATGATGAGAGAGTGGGAAACCATTTTCCAAAAAACCACCCACAGTACACCAACAGGGACTTGAACTTCAACTTCGCCATCACTTAAATTCCGGTATAATACAAGAGTGACACGCTAGACCAGGCATATCCAACTTGCGGCCCTATCTCTGACCTTGTGCGGCCGTTAACCCTATGATAAACCAACATGCAATGCAACCCTATTATTATTTCTATAGACGCTGTAGCAATACAATATTTGAGCATTTTGCCTACTTTGAGGAAATTTGAGGTTGGTGTATCAAATTTGTACTCTTTCCAACATTGATTATTTCTAAAAGGTTGTTGAATTTGAGCCCATACGTATCACATCACATCACATCAATTTTATCCCATGAAAAGTTAAAAAAACAAAACAAACGTCTTAGCTTACGGACACACACATTTCAACCATTATTTAAGTGACATTGGCACAAGAGTTAAAGACTGACAATCACATCATTGCTGCAAATAAAAGGTTTTACATTTATGGTAAGGACATCTAGGCTTTTCTTATTTTTATACAGAGGTGCCTTCTATTTACTTTTTGTAATAGTAAGAAACTAAGTTATAATTCTTTTTACTTAAGATAATGAGAATACAATATTCTTGTTTTCAAATGTGGCCCCACTCAGTGTTTGTAATGTTCAATGTGGCCCACTCAGTATTTGTAATATTCAATGTGCTCCACTCAGTGTTTGTAATGTTCAATGTGACCCCCTCATTATTTGTAATGTTCAATGTGGCCCCTCAGTGTTTGTAATGTTCAATGAAGCCCCATTTCTCAGTGTTTGTAATGTTCAATGTGGCCCACTCAGTGTTTGTAATGTTCAATGTGCTCCACTCAGTGTTTGTAATGTTCAATGTGCTCCACTCAGTGTTTGTAATGTTCAATGTGGCCCACTCAGTGTTTGTAATGTTCAATGAAGCCCCCTATCTCAGTGTTTGTAATGTTCAATGTGGCTCCACTCAGTGTTTGTAATGTTCAATGTGGCCCACTCAGTGTTTGTAATGTTCAATGTGGCCCACTCAGTGTTTGTAATGTTCAATGTGCCCCCTCAGTGTTTGTAATGTTCAATGTGCTCCACTCAGTGTTTGTAATGTTCAATGTGGCCCACTCAGTATTATTAATATTCAATGTGGTCCACTCAGTGTTTGTAATGTTCAATGTGGCCCACTCAGTGTTTGTAATGTTCAATGTGGCCCACTCAGTATTTGTAATATTCAATGTGCTCCACTCAGTGTTTGTAATGTTCAATGTGCCCCCTCAGTGTTTGTAATGTTCAATGTAGCCCACTCAGTATTTGTAATATTCAATGTGCTCCACTCAGTGTTTGTAATGTTCAATGTGGCCCCCTCAGTGTTTGTAATGTTCAATGTGCTCTACTCAGTGTTTGTAATGTTCAATGTGACCCACTCAGTATTTGTAATATTCAATGTGCTCCACTCAGTGTTTGTAATGTTCAATGTGACCCACTCAGTATTTGTAACGTTCAATGTGGCCCCTCAGTATTTGTAACGTTCAATGTGACCCCCTCATTATTTGTAATGTTCAATGTGCCCCCTCAGTATTTGTAATGTTCAATGAAGTTATAAGTGTTATAATGTTCAATGTGGGTCTTATAGTCAAACGAGTTTGACCCGCCTACGTTTGACCACTCTACCCCTGATGTAGCTATAAGCCACTGTTGCCCCAAGCACAGAGGGCACCCAGCGCGCCCTTGACTCGGATCGAAATCGGCGGTCACTCCTAGTGACTGGTACCACGCCACGAATATTTCACTATGTTAGAGGAGGAAGGAATGGCAAGGGGTGAAGAGGGAAGGTTTAAAACTAAAGACAGTTTATTTTTACGATCCAACATAATATTATGTGATTTACTTAAATAGTCAATCAATGTTCCAGAGAGAACAAACGTCTAGGTACTAAAAAACAGGGGTGCTCAATGAATTGTTCATCCAGGGGTGTCAAAATATTTCAATACCTACTCTCCATATAATTCAATTTGAGCTATACCTATATTTCTCAATCCAACCTACAATAACTGAATATCTATGGAACATGATTAGCAAAGGCCCCTTGCTTTTAATTTTAAAAGCTGTTTTGACTGTTTTTTTCTTTCTCGTGACTCCTAGAAGAGAGAAAGTGTTCTCGTATGAAAAAATATCTTAATTTGAGATTTTGCAATAGATATCGACATTTCATGACCCACTTAACCTAAAAAATTGGATTCTGTTTTGTCTGTCTGTATTAGGCCTTGATCTGAGACAATTTTTACAAGTATCTAGCGTACTCATAAGAGCTTTAGATAATTAGTAATTAAAATGCACGCAACAACAAATATATGTTTCTCTAACAGTATACATTATTTCATGTATTTTTTTTAGTGAAATATCATGATTCTCCCCCATCATGTTTATAAAGAAAAATTGTTGCTAATCTCCAGGACACATTTAAACGGTTTACTCTTTAATATTTCTTTGGACCATAATTTCAGAGCTAAAAGTTTCATAAGTTAAAATATTTCACAATTTCTAAATACAAGAAAATACACAAACAAAAAGTTGAAAATTTAGTAAAACATTTAAAAGTAGGGGTGAAGAAAATAAAAATATTAAACAATAACTAATTAATTTTAGTCGATTTGATTAGCGAATTCCACAATAAACGTAGCTTTTAACTTCGATTTTACTTTTTTTTAATGGCAGTTGTCAATGGCATTTGTATTCATCTGTTTGCGTTTATCTTCCAAGTCTTTTACTATAGTAAATTCCTGGAAAAATATACGAACAAAAACAATCTATGGCACAATAGTTCCCATATGATTTGTACAAACTAAAATAGAACTTGAAATTTGAATTGATCTTGTGCATTGATCAACAATGATAAGAACCCACTTCGATGGCCGGGTGGTCTAACGTGCTACTCTCACCAAGGCCGTAGCCAGGAGGGGTTGGGGGCTCAAACCCCCACCAGAAATTTTTTGAACAAAATATAAATGGCTTTATTTAGGGTTCAAACAATATAAAAATTAATATACAAGTATAAATTAGGGGGCTGTGTTACCATAAAAAGCACTTCAGAGAGATTCTAAAGGTGTTTAATATTTATAAATTTTCTCAGCCCTCGGCAGTAATGGTGTTATGTAATGTACCCTAAAAATCATTTTCATAGGAAAATGAAAATAGCCAGTTTATTTATAATCTTAATCAACGTCTAGATACGAATTTTAATCAAAATCGTTTGAGCAGATTTTGAGAAAACCAAATTTTTCTCTTTTCGCCCTTCAGTAAACTACCCTTAATTTTCAGTTTTTATAGACACACAGACAGACGGCATTGCAAAGACTATTTTTTAGGGCTGTGGGGGTCATGAGACGTCGACATCCATCAACATTTCAGGTTAGTTTTTTTTTACGGTCGCAATACTTAAACTTTAATGTCCAAAAAGTTAAAAAATTCATATAATTGCGTATAGATTGAAAGTTATTGATTTTATAAAAATATGTTTCGGATAAAATATCTGTATTATAAATATATATACATATTTGTAATGCTAAGTAATTTCATATCTCAAATAGTTTCGGAGCTATTATAAAAAATGTTAATTTACGCATCAGACCGGAGCCCTTAAAGCCATTTTGCCGAAATATTGAGGGTAGCCATTTTGTTTGGAATATTTATTAATGTTTATAAATGAAATTTAATCAAAATCGTTAGAGCCGATTTTGAGAAAATCGACTTTTTCTCTTTTTGCCCTTCAGTAAACTACCCTTAATTTTAAGTTTTAATAGACACACAGACAGACGGCATTGCAAAGACTATTTTTTAGGGTTCGGGGGGTCATGAGACGTCGACATCCATCAACATTTCAGGTTAGTTTTTTTTACGATCGCAATACTTAAGCTTTAATGTCCAAAAAGTTAAAAATATATATATAATTGCGTATAGATTGAAAATTATTGATTTTATAAAAATATGTTTCGAATAAAATATTTGTATTATAAATATATATACATATTTGTAATGCTAAGTAATTTCATATCTCAAATTGTTTCGGAGCTATTATAAAAAATGTTAATTTACGCATCAGACCGGAGCCCTTAAAGCCATTTTGCCGAAATATTGAGAGTAGCCATTTTTTTTGGAATATTTATTAATGTTCATAAATGAAATTTAATCAAAATCGTTAGAGCCGATTTTGAGAAAATCGACTTTTTCTCTTTTTCCCCATCAGTAAACTACCCTTAATTTTAGGGGTAGATTTCCAATTCCAAAAATCCCTCGGGGCAACCCTACGAAAACCCTAGATATCAAGTTTCAACTCAATCGGTAAAATAGTTTAGGCTCTAGTTGGATGTACAGACAGACAGACAGACAGACAGACAGACAGACAGACAGACGGAAATTCAAAAACCACTTTTTCGGATTCAGGAAGTCATGAAATGTCAAAATTCATCAAAATCTCGAGTTCGATTTTTTTGACGATCACCATACTTTCTCTACCTGTAAGATAGAGAGAAAGTAAAAATATTCTTTCACTCTTCCTCCACAAAAATGCAGGTACACCTTCTTTAAATATAACCTTATCAATCCTTAAAATCACTATCGTAATTAGTACATAAGTGTATAACCCGAACTGGTAGTAAGGTTTGGTGCTTAAAAAATGAATACAATAATGGGGATACCACCCTCGGTGGCGTAGTTGGCTAACGCGTCAGTCGTGTTGAGTCCGACCACCGAGGACGGGGAGATCAAGGTTCGAATCTCGGTCGGGTGAACAGTTTTTTTCCTAAATGGTTTTCCACTCTCCCTCCACGCAAATGCGGGTTCCCTTTCTCTAAATTCAACCTTCCCAACTCCTAACCCATTAGCGTAATTAATACTTAAGATTATAACATGAACGGATAGTAAGACGTGGTGCTAAATAAAAATAATAGTAATCATTGTTTGTGTGGAGATGTGGAAGAGCATGTATCAGAAGTAGGCCGACCATAATTCCCTGAGATAAAAATAAGATGGGGTTAGGGGGACCTTAACAAATAGTACGACATTCTAAATAAAGGATGGTTTATAACATAAAAATATTGGATTCTGAACGTTTATTTAGAGGTGGACTACATTACACCATGCTAACACCATGAGTATTTTTTATACAAACTTAATCTACGCAACAAATTTCGGTCTCTCAATACCAATAAAAAACTAGGAGTATGCGACATTACGCTGTAACAAGACAAACGCACAAAAAAAACTACGCCACAGAACAGACGCCACATCTGAAACGCGCAAGTGTTTCAAACACAATTTTCTCTTTTCTTTGAATAATTAATTGATACCCGTATCCGTGGCCACATGGTATAGGGAGCTACGCTCAAAGTAGACTAGATTTACGATAGCGGGGAGATCGAGGTTCGAATCTTGGTCGGGTGTACTGAGAATGGTTCTAGAAAATGGTTTTCCACTCTTCCTCCATGAAAATGCCGGTACACTTTCTCTAAATATAGCCTTCATAATACCTAAAACCATAAGCGTAATTAATACATAATCATATAACCCAAATGGGTTGTAAGACGTGGTGATAAAAATTTGATTTTATAGTTTTATCTTTACATCCATTATTGTTTCCAGCCTGCGGCAGATTTTTATTCAAGCCATATATTTTCTACTACAAGCTTGCAAGACCTGTCTTAATTTCAAATACCCTATAATTTAATTTAAGTCTGGAATAAGCACAACATCCAGTCCCCGCCCGTTAATTATTCAGTGTAAAAGGGTAAATCTACATTTAACCAATGATACATTTTTCCTACATACTTGGAATCGAACCTGGAACCCTTAGCTCAATAGATAAACACGCTACTGACTGAGCTAAGGTGATTCTAAAGGTTTATTATTATTTAGCACCACGTATTACTACCCGTTATACGCTTTAAGTACGAATTACACAAACGGATTAAGAATTGGGAAGGTTGAATTTAGCGGAATTAAACCCGCTTTTGCGTGTAGGGAGAGTGGAAAACCATTTAGGAAAAGCCACCCCAGTTCACCCGACCAAGATTCAAACCTTGATCTCCCCGTCCTCGTCAGTCTAACTCAACACGACTAGCGCGCTAGCTAACTACGCCCCCGAGCCGGGTTATTGTTTATTCATTGGACAATTGTAGATCTCGATTAACGCACCTCTACCGATGCTTACACGAATGACTGGTGTCTACAATAGCAGCCATTGATGAAAGCTTGATTACAGGCTATGAATGACCAATATTTAAAAATATTTTAAATTTTCTATAGAAACCAGTAGTCCCCTATAAAAATAGAAGTCTTACTAAAACAATGAGAAGGTAGGGTCACAGAAAAAACCGGTACTGTCAAAACGGGACGTAGGTCTATAGTAAACACAATCAGAAGGAAGTAACAGGCAGCCTAGCAGGGAACAATTCTAGAGTACATTCACCATTGGAGTGGTGGTAACTGATAGCGAGCAGAACATATAAAAACTTAAAAATAAACAAACTAAAAAAAATTGTTTGTTGTGAAAGTTTTGACTGCTAAATGTGACCAAAAATCAACACATGATCTTGCAAATCAGATGGTTTAGCGAATGGATACATAAAAATTAATCCGATAGCTGTTACAATCTGTCTATTACCACCACTCTTATGGTGGTTGGGGTATAGCCACAGTGAGGCCAGAATGTGCGTAGTCCCCAATACGAGTTTGACGGGGACCTACAGGC
The DNA here is from genome assembly GCA_902155825.1 of Timema genevievae. Lineage (NCBI taxonomy): Eukaryota > Metazoa > Arthropoda > Insecta > Phasmatodea > Timematidae > Timema > Timema genevievae. The sequence continues at coordinate 219,764 of CABFWO010000534.1, read as the reverse complement.
ATTAAGAGCGAAAATAGGAACTGCACATTAACTGATTTACTCGTGAAATGAAAGGAATATAACTTAAATATCAGTTCAATACTAGTCCATCATATCATTCACTTATACCAACCTACTCACTACATGCTATTAGGATTAAATCCTTTTCCCTCTTATCATTCACATATACAAACCCGTCATTATTACGTTTATACGTAGAAAAAAGTGTTTCGTTCTCCTAGAAAATCGAAATTGTACTGGTTTATTATATCCTAATGTCTGACCACGCGGTTATTGTACCGTACAACGATCCTGTTAGGATAAAAGAGAAATAAAGTTTGTGCGGTAAATCGTACTATTTATTTATATCTAGTTTTTGGCTGAAACACTATTTGTGGTATTTTAATCTACAAACATATTTTGTTTTAAAGTACACTATTTGTTGGGAGATTTTATAACATTTTTATTTCCATAAACACAAACATAGTGAGTGTTATTGGGGTCCTACTAATATAATATTAAACTTCAATAAATATGACAGTATTCTGTATATTGCAATGTGAATATTAGAGAAGGCCTCCAGCAATGTATATTGTATATTTAAAAACAGAAGTTTGTTATCCAAGAGGGACCAAATTGCTTCCTAACAAAATCAAATAAAATTTTTAAAATCGAAGTTTACGTCAAGAGACTACTATTATTTCTTTGGTTAAGGACTATTTTTTCTCCCACTAAATTCTTCTTTGTGAATACGTTTCAATGAAAATGTAAAGCAGTAAAATGTGTAAAATGGACTAAGGCCTCACACTTGTGTTAGACTGACCTGCTGAAGATGGGGAGGTAGGGGTTCAAATCTCGGTCAAGGCTATAAAGATTTTTGACGTGAATACGTCTTTAAATTTGCTACCATAAGGGGGCAATCCAAAAAACCTAATGATAACAAAATCGGGGGATACAGTTTGGTGTTGTAGTTTCGAATCTTTCCTCTACATCCAAAATTAAATTATACCACTGGATAGCTAAAGGATCAAAAAATTCATTACAATAAGCGAGAACAGTGACGCATCGCACGCGGTGGAGGGGGAAGCGACGCCCATTTGAGGTGTTTTGCTGCGTATCGAGATTTGCAATTAGTATAACTTTTGACTCGGAGAAGCTACGATGTTCGTTTAAGTTTTAATCGTCAGCTGTTACATAAAAGTATTCACGTACAACACACGGTCGTGTCCATGACACAGCCACACCCTATTTTTTTTCCTAAATGGTTTCTCACGCTCTTTCTACTCGAGTGCGGGTAGAATACCTCTATAACGCTTTATTCCTCATCCCTTTCTCACTAGATTAACTATCATATATGCGGTATAATCTAAACAGGTATAAATACACGGTGATAAATAAATAAAATATAATGGGAATAGTTTATTTTCAACATAAAACTAAATTATTTCGTTTAATAAACATAGCTTTGCATTAGAGCAAGGGAGAGGCAATTTTATTTAATAAAAAAAATCCTTTATTTCATGAACTGTGCCAGTGTCTAAGTGGTTAAACCACTCTGGTTTGATTCCAAAAAAAGGGGG